>JAOEGS010011471.1:0-31257 GCA_025447755.1 Corythornis vintsioides | reverse complement strand
TCTTGCAATTCTCTGCAACAACAATACCTGAAATTATAACAGTGGCAACGTGTCCTTTATTCCCTTTTCTACACTGTCAAAACCCCCACAAGCTTTGCCTCTCTGAACATCTTGTTCAGCAAAACAAGCAGAGAAAAACCACGAAGGAGGAGGTATGGGAAGGACACAGATTACATGCAGGTAGCTCAGCTCACTCTTTTTACAAGGTATTTAATCACTACTCATGATGACTACTGGCAGCTAGTTAAATTCCATCACTGACCTCATTATAGTCAATTAAAATGTTACCTGTAGGGGCTGAAATTCAACATGTTTGTCCCAAGGGAAAGCTTTCTGAGAGCTGCAGCTAAAATGGATCAGCTATTTCCAGAGCTGAGGATGGAAAAAACCCCATGTTTCACTACAAGATTTTTAGGACTATTTCATTAAACTCTCATTGAGCTGAGACATGAGGCTTAGCCAGGTGTGTCCCTCTTACAAGAGAGGATCTTTTTGCTCCATGCCTCCAAAACTCACCCATCTCTGGATGTGCCCAGGCTGGGTGGGAGCTGTGCAGTGAGAGGAGCTGCAGGTGGGGCTGGAAGGGACCAGGGGGACGTGGGTGTGTCTGGGGGAGGAAGGAACATATCAGATATATCGGGAACCTCATCACTTCAGGAACCACAGCCCCCAGCTCCTCAGCCCACAGAGCTGCATGCACCCCATCAGTCATCCTGCAGCAGCACTGCACCCAGCTTAAAATAGCACCTGAAGAGGAGGGGGTGACACAGAGAGCTGTGCCAGTGAGCAGGACCACGGCCCCCTTCCCTGAGATGCTGCTGGGACAGAGCCCATGGCTGGGAAAGGTGAGTGGACATCACCACGAAGGGAGCAGTGCCTTGGTGACAAGGAGCTGCTCCTGCATGCAAGTGTGGTGGCTTTGGTCACATCCTTGCCTCCCCAGGCTCTTAGAGCAGGGTTCATCATGGCCATGCTGGAGGGAAGGACACCTGGGCTCTTGGGTACCACCCAGCCCTATATGTTAGTGGTGGAGTCCATTAGGGCTGAGATTGGCACAAAGCTGAGTGCCCAGAGCTGCCCTCACTCCAAGGGACAGGAGCAGGGAGACTGCAACAGGGTCATCCCAAAGTGGCTTGAGCCTCCATAGTCCCTCTTGCACACAAGCCCCACCTGTCCCTGTGGCACTGGGGAGTGACACAGAAGCCTTGGAGTTTCTTGTTGAAGGACACACAGCTCAGGGGGCACCATCCAGCCCGGGAAGGACACACAGCTCAGGGGGCACCATCCAGCCCGGGAAGGACACACAGCTCAGGGGGCACCATCCAGCCTGTGAACTGGCTGAGCCTGTTGCAGAGAACCCCACGAGCCAACATCCTTTAACGACCCCAGTCACACTAAAGCCACCCACAGCAGACACCTACCCTGGGTACCTCAGCTAACTCCTCACCGCTATTCCGGGAGCCTGCAGGGAGTCCTGACTTGCTCATGTCTTTCTTGATCTCACACCCACCCACGTGTGACAGCTCAGAGGAGCCCTCAGAGTGCACACGAGAAACCCCCGCGCGCCGAGGCGCGAACAGCGCCCGCACGAGCGAGGAGAAGCAGCCAGCAGCTTTCAGCAAGCTGCCAGCTGCCTCCGAGGCCCACGAGCAGCATGGGGAAAGCATCTCTGGCCATCTCCAGAGCCACTCGGTGTGGCAAAGCAGGAGGAGCACAAGAAGGTGGCCCTGGGTGGCACAGAGGCAAGCAGGGGCTGCAGCATCCCCGTCACCAACTCTGCGCCCAGGGATCAGCAGGGGATGTGTTTGCCACATGCATCAGTGCAGCTGTCTGAGGGTGTCAGGGGCTCATTGTGATGCTCATCCCTCCAAAAACCAGCCCTGCTTTTTCACCTCCACTTTGTCAGGGAGGAATTAGACACCCTGAAGGGAAAATGCTCTCAGAAGTGCCAGCTCTGCTCCTTCCTTACCATACCAGGGACTTTGACTCACCATGCGGAGGGAAGCTCAGTCTTCTACTTGAAATAATTCTTCCCAGAGACACCAGGATGGGGAAGAATGTCTCTTCTGGGGCGGGGGGGGGGCAAAAAGGCATGTAAAAGCAGCTGGGTTTGCACATTGGATTCAAAACCTTATTCCCTAGGGAGAAACAGAAACATGTTAGAAATGGTGCCTGGTTCTCATCTTCCCCTAAGAGCCCACAGAAGGCAGAAGTGGCAATGAAGACCTAAAAGAACATTTCTGCCCAGTTCTTAGAAAGTCACATTCAACTGCTCACATTCCCCTGAAATGATGAGGCTTTTTCCACTCTACTGGAAGAGATGGCAACATGTGCTGGGAAATTTCTAAACCTGCAGGTCTGCAAATCTTGCTGCAGAGAATCTTAACAGAAGCCAATGTCACGGCCTCTGGGTGACCAAACAACCCCAGGAGCCAATGCCTAAAAATGGGACATTCATCTACTGATTGCTCAGAAAACCAGCTCCCTGATCACCCAACCCCAGCCTGTAGCTGTTCTGCCAGACATGGCACCCCCAGGGATTGCCACCTTCAGTAAGACCCTGAGCACATCAGGCCTGGGATCCCCCACAGCAGCTGACTGTCTCAATCCCAAAATCAGGGCATCACAGAATGGTTTAGGTGGGAAGGGAGGTCTAAAAGTCATCTAGTCTAACCACCCCTCACCCCCCTGGCACTGATCAGGGGCATCTCCAACCAGATATTTCAGAGCTATTTCATCCCTTCAACCTTTACTCTCCTTCCTGGGAGAGACAGATTCATGATTTCTAAGAACACTTTGGATGCTGCATGGGGGTGAGTTCATATCCTCTGCTCACACATTTCTTCCTGCCCTTTGCAAGATCTCTGAACTATTACATTTCCTCCTGTCTCTTCTGCAAATACTTTTCACCCAGCTGGGCAGCAAGTGTCACTCATCTGTCACCTCGCTGTGGTCCCATTGCTCTCCCTTTCCAGACAGTTTCCATCCCACCTCCTCCTCCTGGTTCACTGACATTTAGCCTGGCCCCTTCTCAACTGCCACCCTGCAGAGCAGGTTCCTCTGTCCCCACCACAACTACCTCTGCTTCCAGCCCTCTGTCAAGGCCTCAAAGTTCACATCCTTTCTTATCTTCATAAGCTTCAGAAACTCACCCTCTAAGATCTCACTGGAAGTCAATGAACTGCAGAGCCCACAGAGACCCTTCTCCCTGGAACTGGGCTCTTTTAGCTGGTCTCTTATCTCTGCTGAGCAGCCTCCAAGAGAAAGTGCCTGCACCTGAAGGGAGGAGGGTGGGACTCCCCAAACCACAACAACACTCATCCAGGAGGAATTACCACCTCAGGTTCAGCATCATTTGTCACTAGGAGACTCCTAAAGCACCATCCTGGTCATCCCCAGGGAAGCTGTGCTGAGTATTTAAGCCTGTGCTTTACCACATCTCATTTTGTTTGAATTGAATTGGTCGTTAAATGAAGCAGCTTCATTATTTTGTGTCTGAAGGGCTCACTCCACAGCCACTGCAGCTGGCAGCCCACAGCTGCTGGCATTGCTTCTGACAGGTCTGCCCCAGGGCAGTGTCTCCTAATTCCTCATTCTGTGGTTTAGATGAGTAGAACAGGCTGATACCACAGCTGACCTTAAGGACCTGAGAGGTTTTCCTCCAGTAACATGCTGCTTGAGGCAAGAAGCTGGGGCAGCAACACAGCCTGGAGGAGAATGGATGTCCCAGGGCATGGAGAGACCAAAAGTAACCTTTGGAGACAGCAGAAAAGGCTGGGTAATCTTTTCTTTCCTGGAAGCCCCCAGAGTGTTCCCATCCTGGGGTGGGTGATCCACCTCTTCCTACACTTGGAGATTTCCCACCCACAAGGGTTGTGAGAGGAGGAGGGATGATCACCCCGGGACCCAGCACTGCAAGGCTGAAATATGGTCAATGACACAGGCAGCTGCTGCTACTGAATCCCTGATGGATGGATGCCCAGACTGCTGGTTGTTCATCCTGGAGAAGTCTCTGGGGAGTCCTTATTGCAGCCTTCCAGTACTTACTGGGGCCTGTCAGAAAGATGGGGACAGGACAAGGGGTGATGGGTTGAAGCTAAAAGAGGGAGATTTACACTGGAGAGAAGGAAGGGATCTTTTACACTGAGGGAGGTGAGACCCTGGCCCGGGTTTCCCAGAGAGGTGGGCAGTGCCCCATCCCTGGCATCATCCCAGGTGAGGTTGGGGGGGTTCTGAGCACCCTGCCCTAGTTGCAGATGTCCCTGCTCCCTGCAGGGGGGTTGGGCTGGATGAGCTTGAAATGTCCCTTCCAATCCAAAGCATTCTATGATTCTGTGATCTCTCAGTGACCCTATCTGGGCTTGAGAGGACCATGTCCAGCAGGACCTTTGCCCTGTGAAATGTTGCATATTAGCTGGAGCTAACAAAGAGGGATGAAGTCACCACAAAACCACACTGCCAGCTGCACAAGGCTCCTCAAAACAACCCTTTATTACCTCATTCCATTACAATTCACACCGAAATCAGCACTACATGGCAGGCTGAAGCCCATGAGATGAGCAGCAGGGCAGCAGTGATCAGTGGGATCCCCTAACCTCATCGGTGGCACATCCCCACTGCAAAGTGCCCTTCTCAGCATGGGCATAGCACTCTCAGTGGGTCAACCCCAACAGGAGGAGAGTGTGAGGACCCTGCCATGGTGCCCACCAAGGCACTGAGATTTTCCCCACCACCCCCCTCGTGCTCACAGGAGGATCCAGTTGAGCTCCCAGCGGGCCAGCAAGGAGCCAGAGCAGCCACGGTCACAGGATAACGCACCCCGTGCCCTGTGTATCCCTGACCCAGGAGATCACCAAGGGCTCTGCATTTCTACCCCCCAAAAAGGCACCCAGGAAAAAGAGGGGCCGGAGTCTCCCCGAAAACTTGTCGGTGAAGGTGTAGATGTGGGAGCGGTCGCTCACGTTGTAGAAGGAGATTTCTCCTGCCTCGTAGTCCAGGAAGATCCCAACGCAGCGGGGCCTCACGCTCAGGGTCAGAGGGGACACTGGCGAGGTGAGGGCCTCGTAGTTGCCCCCGTTTTGCAGCCTCAGCACCCAGTAGCCGTTGTCTGGGGAGAAGAGGACGTGGCCTTTCCTGTTGGCGGACTCCCGGCACAGCCCCAAGCCCCACTCGGGTTTGTCTCCCACCAGCACCTCCCAGTAGCTGCGGCCTGAGAAGAAGACCTGACTCCCCAGCACCACTGGAACGGTGTTGAACCTCCTGGGGTGGTCAAAGAAGGGCAGCACCAGCTTCTTGCTCCCCCGCCGCACGCACTTGCGGTCCTCGGACAGGGTGAGCTCGGGGTGAGCGGTCTCGGGGTCCAGGGTCAGATCCACTGGGGTGGAGAGAAGGGTGGAAGGACAGGCAGGGATTCAGGGGTCTGTGTGTAGACACGAGCTGGTGTCTGCAACCCCAACGCTGGGCTCTTCCAGCTCTTCCCACCCCCTGCATTTCTCCGTGCCCATGGATTTGCCCAGCAGCGGGGAAGTGAAATCCATCCAATCCTGCCAGCTGTAAACCACATCATGATATTGGGCATCTGGCTGCAGAGAGGGAATGGAATGAGGGTGGCTCTGCAGCTTGGCACAGCTTCACCAACACTGAAAGCAAGAGTTTGTGGACATCGTGGAGCCTGAGGGACCTCCTAGGATTCAGGGTCACCTCACAACCCACCCAAGACTAGAATGAGGATGGTCTCCCCACAAAGAAACCAGCCTGAAGTCACAAACTGGGACCAGCTGGGCACAAAGCTTGGAAAAAAGATTCTCCAGGGTATGAAGGGGTTGGCTGGAGTCAGAAGCTGCCAGGACAAATGTGCCTGCACAAAAGCAGCCCCCTTACCTGTGAACTTCTTCAGCATGTCCCTTGTGCCCAGGCAGTGCTCAGGGATGCTGTAGTTTTCCTTCAGGCTCACAGACACAGCCTTGGGTGATGGGAACACTACTCCATTGCACCTGAAAGGAGAGAAATACCCATGGGCTGTACCCAGAGCCCACAGCAGGGCCAGTCTCCTGCTAGGGATGGGGTTAGTGTCTCTCTGTTGGCTCCCCTAAGCTTTTTGGCTGTGAAGAGCACCAGGATAGCTGCTGGTTTATCAGCAAGCCTGATGGGACCAGAGCTGAACAAGGCAGAGGGAGGCAGTGCCTGACCCTGGGAAGGATGGAGCAAAGCCAGCCAGGGAGCACGTTCCTTAGGAGGAACCACAAAGCCAGGCAAGACCCTGGCTCTGAGGCCCTGGGAGAAGAGGATGGAGTCTCTTCTCCAGCCCACTCTGGTCTCAGTTCCTCCTTTGTCAGCCCCAGGGAGGACCAAACCAGACACTGAGCAGGTGGTGGCTGTCACTGAGCAGTCATGAACATCTCAAAGCCTGAAGGCAGCCAGCACAGCAGAAGGAATGAGCACAGGTACTTACATGTTCAGGAAGCCTACAATGCCCTAGAAAGAGAAGAAAAACCATTCTGGGTGTGGAGCTCCAAAGCCTCACACCCACCAGCCAGCACAGTCCCCACCACCTGCCCAGATGACAAAGACATCAGGGCTAAGTTTGTGGGGCTGTTGTCACAGCCTGACCTTGAGCATCTCCTCAGGTGGCTGCTGGGTCCTCTCCTTTAACTCCTGGATCAGCTGCTCCAGAAAGGACTTATGATCCACCAGCCTGGACACGTTTTCACTGATCATCAGCAGAATCCCTCTCTCCTCCTCCCTCAGCTTCTGGAGCAGCAGCTTCTCCTCGTCCGACAGCAGCCGACGCAGCTTCTCAAACTCACTCACGATCCTCTCCCTCTTCTTCTTCACCATCTCCTTCAGGTAAGAAGATAAGAAGTGAGATAAGAAGGTAAGGGTGAAATGAGGCACCATGAGCCAGGAAGCTGAGGCAGAGCTGGATTCTCTGGTGTCCATGCCAGGCAACAGGTGCTGGGAAACCACCACATTTTTTTGATGAGCATATTTATTAAAAATACCATCCAGAGGCTACCTGCTGGTTTACCTGTCCAGGTGAAACCTTGGCAGCCTCAGGTTGCCAGCAGTAAGGCTTCCCCTGGGGCATTTCTGCTCGGCTGGACCTCAGGTATCTAATGATGTTTCCACTGAAGGGGCTGCTGGGAGCTGCCATCAGGTATCTGGGCTGGTTTTTATTAGATGTGGTACAACTCCACCCTCCAGCTAGACTCAGATTAACCCACTGCTCCCTGGGTGTCTGGGAGCTCTCAGGACAGCCAGCAACAGGCAGGGTCTGCCAGAGCTCTTGAGTTTCTCAACTGAGACCTAAAAACTGGTGGTTTTAGTGCTTAGTGAGGGCCAGAAAAGAAAATAAACAAAAGGGAACTGAAACACATTGAATTTTCTGTCCAAGCACATGATTTCTTAGATCTCGGTCACTGATAATCCAGGACAGTCGTGGTCACTTCCCCCCCCCTGCTTGCAAGGGACCTTTTTTGCTGTGTTGGGAGGCAGCTGGAAGCAGCTGGAGGGAGCTGCAGGGAGCTGAGCCGTGGCCCTGGAGCCTGGGTGGGCTGGGGGGAGAGTGACATGGCCTCCTCCCAACCCCGAGGGGGACAGTGGACACACAGGGACACCCCAAGAACCCCCCACCTGCTTGGCTGGACTGTGGTGGGCAGGGAGAGGAGCTGTGGAGATAAGCAGAGGAGTTAGGAGAAGCCTATTTTCCCTGCCACAGCTGATTAATCATCAACTCCCAGCTCAGGGCTGGGTGATTTGGTCTGGGAGTTTCGTTTCCTTTCCTGCAGTTACTTTTACTTTCCAGTTTCCATCCCAGAGGGTTGGGAAATGCAGCTCTTTTGAAGGCATTTTGTCTCCCTGGGACTGCCTGGAATCGGGCAGAGGTGCAGAAATTCAGCTTTCATTTCATAAAAACACTTCTTGCTCCTACTCCTGCAAAGCAGAGCTCACCAGGGGGCTTGGGACTCAGACAGAGATTGTAAAACAAAAGGCAGATCAAAAATTCCCAGGGTCTGTTGGTTTCACCAGCACACGAGACGCTGAGGTTTCAGTGCTGTTGTTTGGGAACTTTCTTTCCAGACCCTTTTAGTGCTTCTCACAAAGCCAGGCACAGTTTGCTGAGCCTGCTTTCCAGCTCCAGCCCTCCAGGACACGGGGACACGTCCCACGCTGAGGACTGTGCCAGGTTCCCAGCGCCAGCCAAACCCAGAACTGCTGCTGTCTCCGAGGTTTGCTCTTTGCCTCTCGAGCCCAGGCACCTGCCTCGCACTCCTGGACCTTCATCCTCGTGGCTATCTCACTCTTCCTCAAGTCCTCCACTCTCTTCGAAAGACTCACAAGGGATTTCTGGAGTTTGACCTGAAAAAGAGAAGAAAAGGGCTCAGCTCGCCCCAGTTCAGCCGGGTCCCCGGTGCCAGCGGGCAGCCAGGGGACGGTGACCCCGTGATGCCAGGCAGTGCCAGCCTTGGCACCCGAGCCCAGCAGCTGTGCTCTTCACTTGGCTCCCAGAGTTAACCCTCTCTGTGCTCCTTGGCATTTCCTGCTCTTTTTCTCACCCTTTAGGTTTTGGCCAGCAAAGGGACAGTCCCTGCAACGCTGGGGTGTGGGGAGGCTGGCAGAGTGCTGCTGCCAGGAGCATCTCCAGGACGTGGGGTGTGGGTGAACCCCTCTGTGGAAGTGACATGTCCCCGGGGCAGGACCAACCACCCCCACTTCTCCAGGGAGCCAGGCTGCCCCCTGGACAGACAGAGGTGAGCCCGGGTGCCTCCACAACACGGGGGCCAGCGGGTCCAGCCTCATCCCTGCAATGACACCATCTGGGTGGGTGCCACCCTCTGTGCCACCCCCTCCTCTGCTTTCCCAGCGGTTCTGCCAGCAGCGGGCGGCCGATCCCCCTTTGACCCCAGCATGCCCCGGGGCGGGGGGGCCACCGGGAGGGGATGGGGGAACCCCCAAACCACCCCTACCTTGTAGATCTGGGTGGCCTCCTCGATGGGGTAGACGTTGTGCGAGCGGTGCTGCATGGACTCCCGGCACACCACGCAGATGGCCTCCCCTTCCCCCTCGCAGAACAGTTTGAGACGTTCCTTGTGGCCGGCGCACAGAGGGGTCCCCGACTCCGGCTCCGGCTCCGGGCCGTCCCACAAGCTCAGCTGCTGGATGCTCTCCACGATGTTGGCCAGTTGCCTGTTGGGTCGGAAGCCGCTGCGGTGGCAGGAGGCCCGGCACTGAGGGCAAGAGAAGGAGCCGTTGGCCCAGAGACCCTTCTCCTGGCAGTGCTTGGTGATGCAGCCCCGGCAGAAGTTGTGCCCGCACTCGATGCTGACGGGCTCGCTCATGTACTCCAGGCAGATGGGGCACACGGCCTCCTCCTGCAGCCTCTCCAGGGTCCCTGCCATGGCCATGGCGGCCTCTGTGCCAGGGGACGCTCGCCAACCACCTCCTCCTTACCGCCCAGCCCAGCACAGGCGGGCAGGCCGGGCAGGGACACGAAAACCCAGAGGAGAAGCTGGAGGAGAAGCTGGAGGAGAAGCTGGCAGAGTCGCCGGCCTCGCTGCCGTGCCCGCCACAGCAACCTCGGTGCAGGCTGGGGGAGGAGCGTGGCGCCGGCTGGGACAGCTGCAGCCAGCCCCAAAGGCTGGGCCTTCCTCCAAAGTGAAAGAAAAACTCTTGTTGGGAGAGCAGGACAGATTAGGAAGTGCCAGAACCAATCTGTGCTCGTAGATAAGCACTGGGGTGGCGGAGAACGTGGGGTTATGTCTGGGCTCTGCTGAGCTGAGGAGCCCGTGGCCAGCAGGAGCCCTGGCATTGGCTGCCTGCTCTCTGCTCAGCAGCTCAGCCAGGTCACCCTCACCTGTCTCACAGCCCTGCTCACACCAAAGCATCCCCCTCAACACCCACCCGCCACAGAGACGGCCACAAGCCTGGGCAGCACCCAGGGCAGGGCTCCAGCACAACCCAGCAAGCGAGGGGTAGGGTGGGGACAGACTTCTGAGCAAGGACCTGTTGGGACAGGGCAAGGGGTGATGGGTTGGAAATAAAAGAGGGAGATTTTGACTGGAGAGGAGGAAGAATTTTTTTGCTGTGAGGGTGGTGAGAACCTGGCCCAGGTTGCCCAGAGAGGTGGGCAGTGCCCCATCCCTGGCACCATCCCAGGGGAGGTTGGGGGGGGCTCTGAGCACCCTGCTCTAGGTGCAGATGGCCCTGCTCCCTGCAGGGGGGTTGGATGAGTTTAAAGGTCCCTTCCTGCCTCTGATTCTCTGATTCTACCCTTAGGGGGGTTGGTCTGCAGAATGGAGGGGCTGGGTGGGCAGCTGTACCCCACAGACCCATCTAGTGTCAGCCTGGACCCCCTCCCAACCACCAGAGCCTCTGAGAAGCATCCTGAGAACAAATGAGAGAAACTGAAGGTTTTGCTTGTTTTTATTACAGAAAGTAACTACAACACAAACAGGACAGATCAGTTTCACTGAAAATGACAAAATAATTAAAAATACCTTTAGTAAAGTGCTAAACAACTGTCTTAAATAGCAGGACAAAGTCACAGGTGATAACAAAAAAAAAAAGGAGGTGTCTTGGAAGTGCTCATGAGGGAAAGTCCTCACAGAGGTGATGTCTGGAGGGAGCAGGGTGCTGTTCATCCACTGTCTTCACTGTCCTTTTGCTGATTCAGGATGTCCTGGACCCACTTATCGTGAAGTTTGCCACAGACCATTTTGCCTCTGACTGTGGTAAATCTGCAGAAGAAAATCCAGTTGGAAAGCTGGAGAGGAGAGGAATCACCTGCTCCTTGCACCTCGTGAATCCCACCCACCCAGACACCTCTGTATCTGCAGAACAGCCCCGAGGAAATACGGGGTGGGAGGCTCAGTGACTTTCTGTGTGTCTTGCTCTCTGCTGTGTAAGCCACTTCACCCCTTGCATGCCCTACTGGGGCACCATCCTGCCTGGGTCTTGCTCTCTGAGGATGAGGAGCGTGCCCAGTAGAAGCTCTTTTGGCTCAAATCTCAAAGGGAAGTCCAGCAAGTAGCTGCCTCTGAGGTGTTTTCAGTTCTTGTGACACCAGAGACCCCACCCAGCCTGTTTTTTTTTTTTCCCCTTGCAGGTGTGGACTTTCCTAGTGTTGCCACCCTTCAGTGGAGCAGGGTTCCCAGGATCAAGGGAGGGAATCTACTCACATGACAGCTGGCTGGGAGCAGTGGCTGCCTGTGTGCTGGTACATCACCACACGGCCAGGGGGAAATGGTTTGTTGCTGTACTGGGTGCAGCAGGGACCAGAAACATTCACAGCAACTGGAAGAGAAGTTTTCTGATTAAACCAGCCCAGGAGAAGTGACAGCAGGGTGAGAAGATCAGAAGGTCCCCACTGGAGGAGGTGCTGCTCCCACCATGGGCTCAAACCACAGTCATCCTTCCCTCAAGAAGCCAGAGATGCAAAATGTGCCTCTCCTTTCCTGCAGCAGGGGTTGGGAAGGGGGAGCTGCCACTCATCACTAGAGCTTACACAGCAGAAAGCAAGATGAGAGTGCTCAGAAAGATGAGCTTGGACTCACCTGGAGAAGAGGAGACCTGGTAGCAAAGCACAGCCACAAAAAGTACAGCAAGGGCAGCTGTGGAGATCCTCATGGTCCTCGTTGGGTGGAGATAAAGGAGTCAGGCTACACTGCTGCAGAGTGCCCCTTGCAGTGCCCTGCATGAGGTGCCAGGTTCAGCCCACTTTATAGAGGAGAGCCAGCTGCTGTGGCTGGAAACATTGCTGCAAGCCATGACACAGTGGAAGAATTGCTGTGTCAGGGGTGTCATGCAGTCCCACCAGAGCCCCAAGGAGTGTAGTGCCCCAAGGTGGAACACTGCACAGTGAGAGGATGCTGTGTCATGACAGAGAACAGGATATGACCTCTCTTTTCCTTTCCCCTGACCAAAGCTTTCTGTAAGGCAACCCACAAGTGAGAAGTTCAGCAGCTGGCCCTCTTGCCTAGAAGTCATATGGCAGCAGTGGATGGAGGATGGCCAGAGCTGCCTTAGAACACCTGCCCCACAGCCTAACTGCTTGCATTGCTGCCCCAAGGGGCTGGGGGGCTTTCTCCAGGGGACCCAGAAGGTCACCAGCATGTCAGCATGCAGAGCAGAGTGTAGAGCACAGTGACATCCCAGCTCTGGGTTCCTGTCCTCTGCCATCACTTGTCATGAGTCATTAGGAAATGATTAGGAAACTAAAGGGTCTAGAGCACAGTTCTGGTGAGGAGCAGCTGAGGGAGCTGGGCTTGTTCAGCCTGGAGCAAAGGAGGCTCAGGGGAGACCTTCTGGCTCTGACAGCTCCTGACTGGAGGTTGAAGCCAGGGAGGGTCAGGCTCTGCTCCGAAGGAACAAGTGCCAGGACAAGAGGAACTGGCCTCAAGTTGCCCCAGGGGAGGTTTAGGTTGGAGCTGAGGAACAATTTCTTCCCTCCACAGTTGTCCAGGGCTGTCCCAGGCTGCCCAGGGCAGGGGTGGAGTCCCCGTGACCCCTGGAGGGGTTTCCAAGCCCTGGAGCTGTGGTGCTGAGGGCCATGGGGCAGTGGTGCCCTGGCACAGCTGGATTAACAGTCAGACTTGAAAGGGCTCTTCCAACCAAAACGATTCTAAACTGGTTCTGTCACCTGAAGCACCAAGTTTAACCTTCCCAGGGAGCCTCAGGCCAGTGGATGTCCATGAGAGGCTCCTCTCACCCTGCACCATCATCCCCAGGAGATCCTGGCAGCCTTTTTCCCCAGCTGCTGCTCAGGGGTGCTGGGCAAGGTGTAGGTGAACTGGGCTCCTGGGCAGAGGGCAGGGAGTGTGGGCAGGAGCTGCCTGGACCATGCAGGTCCACTAGCCCACCCCTGTCCCCATGGGGCTAGGCAGGCATGGCTGCTGGACCTGCTGCCTGAGACAAGAGGCTGTGCTGAAGACACCAGATCAAGACTGGCAGCCCTGCCTGAGGCAACAGACAGCAGATTGAGGCTGGGGAGTGTTGGAAACAGCCTGGGAGATAGATGTTGGAGAGTGGCAGACTGGGAAATCACACCCTGAGAAGAGACAGAGACCAGATTGAGATGGGATGATGATGATGATGATGATGATGATGCACTGGTGACCCTGGGTGCCACCAACATCACTCCCATTGCTCCTGCCATCTCTAGCAGTGCATTCAGACCCAGCACTTGCACCCCCCCCCATTCAGCCCAGGCTGTTCCTGTTGCACAGCTCCACACAGGACTGGAATCAAAGTGAGAGGAGGACTGGAGGCTAAGGAATGAGCTGGAGCATGGTGGCTGATGCAGCTCACACCAACACAGCCCAGCCTGGAGCTGCTTTTAGCTGAATGTTCTGGATGTTCTTGCAATATTTCAATATGGCTTTGATGGAAATGTCAAGATTTCACTTGGGAAAAAAAAAAAAAAAATCAATATTTTCTACCAGGAATATCAATGGGTTGAGATGTTTTCAATGAATTCTCTCTCCTTTCAGATGCACCAAGGCTGTGTTTCCAGCTTCCATTCACTGCAAAAGGGATTCCTGGAGGTTTTGACACCTCTGTTATTCCCCCTGTTCACTGTTTTCCTCAACAACGTTCCCTCCTTTAAGGAAGGATTTGTATTTCAGTCCTGGCTGCTCCTTCCTGCCAAGGCAAATAACTCAAACCTCTAAATATTTTGATTTCTAAAACCTCCTCCATATCATACATCCTAAATAGTAGCTATTTCTGGAGTCTGTAAAGCCTCTGCCTTATGGTGTGTTTCAGCTTTTGATAGAAACCACACATGGTCTCTTTGGATCCATCACCAGAACAGATTTTTGGGATGCAGGAGGAAATCTTTTCTTAGCCCTGACTGCAGCCTGCTCCACCACACCAAGTCAGGCTGGAGTGGTGGCTGGGGGGAGGGTCTCACATGCTCACAGCACCCCTGGGAGCTGCCAGGTCACTAGCCTTGCCCAGGCATCACAAGGAAATTTCCCCTGGGGTTTCAGAGAGATGAGCTCAGGAAGGTTTGCAGGATGGGGAGGGCTGGAGGCTGGGGGTGAACTCGAGGGAGGCAGCACAAGCACTTGTGAAATTGCACTGAAATCCCTGACATTTCTCCCCCAGGACATGCCTCCAGATGAGTATTTTTGGTAAATGTCAGCAGAAAGCCACCAAGCATTGCTAAGCACACAGCCAGGCACGGGGTATCACTGCCCTTTCCCAAGACAAATTTGTTCCCCAAGACAATTCTGGGGTGCTGAGGAAAGCCTCACATCTGCACCAGGAGGTGGCCAGGGGCTGTGTCAGGATGTGGCCCTTGCAGAAATTCACTCAGACACTGGCTGGTGACAGTCACACCTTTGTACCCTCACTCCCTGAGGATGCTGAGCACCAACCTGCCTGGAGCTGAGCAGGGTTTGCCCAGCACCGTGGCTCTTTTCACTGGGAGGTCCCTGGACCTGCTGCAATGGGGAAGATCTCCAGCAGATGGCAAACGCTTCCCAGCTTCTCACCTGGGCGTCCCTGAGCACCAAGCCTGGCTTCAGGTCCTCTCCTGGAGATCCAGTTGGAAACAAGGCTTTGCTTCTGCAGTCTCAGACAAGTGGAGGCAGCTGATGAGAGCAGAGAAGATAACCTGGTGATGCTTTGTGGTGACATCCCTCTTTGTGAAAGCTGGGCAAGGGGAAGACCTGACCCAGAACAGAGGTAAGGGCACCCCAAACAGCAGCCCAGGGGCCCTTGGACAGCACAGGCACGAGGACTCAGCAGCTGCTTTGCTCAAAGCATTCAAAAATAAAGGGTTCAAAAGATGAAAACCCCCCTGCACACAGATGAAAACCACCCCCCTGCACCTGAGACCCTCCCCTCTCTCTCTGCACCAGGGGGGCACTTTGGCTCAGGTGGTGTTTTGGGCCAAACAGCCCCAGCAGCAGGGCAGGGCTGGATCTGTGGCTGCAGGGTTGCTCCTGTGGAACTGTGGCTTTCCAGGAGATGTGGCCTCCAGGGACAGCTCATCTTCACTGCTGGGCTCAGGAGACTGAGCCTTGGGGTGCCCAAAAGGGGGACTGAAATGCTCCCATGGTTGGCAGCTCACCTCCTGAGGGGGAAAAGAGCAGGATCTCTGCACAGGGCCCTGTGCCCACCAGCTCCAGCACAGCCAGATGCGTGACAGAGGAAGGACTGTGCTCTCTGTGCCTCTGTTTTCTTGCAGAAACAAGGGGGGTCTGTGCTCTCCCTGAGCCTAAGCCAGGCCACGGGAGGGTGAGGAGTGTGGTGGCAGCACCCTGGGACTCCCCAGGCTCTGGCTGGGGAGGGGGGTTGGAAAGGGAGCCACAAACTCTGGGAAAAAGCAGCCCCTGCAGCCCCTCTGGCCTCACTCCTGCCACTTCTGCCTCCCCTTTGCCTCCAGGTCCTCTGAGCTGAGGCCAAGCTGAGGAGCAAAGCCCTGGCTGGCAGGGAACAGGTGTCTTTAGGGATCTTATGGAGTCTGTGAGGAACAAGGCTGCCCTAGGGAGCCTTGAAACAGAAGAGAGACCAGCTCCTGTCCCCCCCTGCCCAGCCCGAGCCAGCTGGTGTCACACACAGAGCAACACTCTGCCTTCTCCACTTCCAGGGCATCTCCAAGCCTGCCTAAAAAGAAGGCACCCATTCCCACTGGAGAGCAGCCCCAAATCCCTCCAGAGCCCCAAAGCACAACCCAGCAGAGCCACTGTGTTCTGCCCAGCTGCCCGTGGGCTGCAGCTCAGCTCCATCCTGACACAGCCCTTGTCCTGCAGGAGGCAGCAGCAGCCAAGTGGGAACAGCCTGGCCTGCCCAACCCAGCTGCCTCCCACCCAGGCAGGACTCCCCCAGTTGGCCAACCCGGGGCCCAGAATGGGCATTCAGCCCTGGCTGTGGGAGAAGAGGAGGTGACTCTGATCTTCAGTAAGTGCAACTACCACAGGTCTCATCCTTGAGGTCATGATCCTGCCCTCCCAGATCCAGGCCCAGGAGCTGCAGGGGTGACCCAGGAGCAGGATGATTTTAAGGTGGGCAGATCACAAGGACCTTGGTGTCCTTATCAAATGCCCTCCTCCATTCTTTCTTGCCTTCATCTCTGCTCAGCAATGACTTCATTTCTTCAATTATTCATCACCCTGCTGCAATTGTGGCTGAATTAGAGCCATTAAACCTCTGCTGGGATCAGTCCCAAGGAGAGAGGCAGGTTTCCAGACAGTGCATTAGAGAGGAGGCAGACAGGGAGGTGAGACAAGCTGGGCTGGGGGGAGGTGGTTCTGGCTCCACAGTTCAGGGAACTACTGGAGAGAGTCCAGTGCAGGATGGCAAAGATGCTGAGGGGCTGGAGCATCTCTGTGCCCAGCACAGGCTGAGAGCCCTGGGGCTGTTCAGCTGGAGAAGAGCAGCCTGAGAGGGGAGCTGAGCAATGCTGAGCAAGAGGATGGGGCCAGACTCTGGGCAGTGGTGCCCAGTGAAAGGACAAGGGGTAACAGCTACAAACTGGAACCCAGGAGGTTCCATCTGAGCAGGAGAGAGTTCTTTGCTGTGAGGGTGGCAGAGCCTGGCCCAGGCTGCCCAGAGAAGTTGTGGAGTCTCCTCCTCTGGAGAGATTCCAAACCCACCTGGACAATGGGATCCTGGTGGAGCAGTGGGGGTGGCACCAGATGATCCCCAGAGGTCCCTTCCAACCCCCACCCACCCTGGCATTCTGTGATCCAGAAGGGCTATAAGAGGGTGCTTGTGTGGAAATTAATAAGCCACAGAAGTGAGTTAGACACAGAGAATTCCTTGCACAAGAGCTCCTGACCACCCACATCCTGGGAAGCTGTTCCCACTTTGCCCCAGCAGCAGGCAGGATGGGTTTGCACAGCTACCACCCACCTGAAGCAAAGACAGGGATTTGGTGTGAGCTGCTTTTAAGGATCTCCGAACCCAGCACTGCCCCCTTGGCCATCTGGGGATTAGCTGGGGAGCAGCCTCAGGCTGTTTGCAATCTCTCTGCAAAAAAAAAAAAAAAAGATTCCATTTGTCCACGTTATGCAGAAATGTCTCCGAGTTCTGGCAAAGGTCCCAGTGGGAAATTTACCTTCAGAGGAAGATGGGAATCCTGGTGGAAACCACAGGAGTCAGCCACGGTGCAGCAATTCACCAGGTTGAGAGCAGGCAAAGATCAGGCCCCAGCAGGAGTCCCTGGTGAGTGAAGGGATCAGAGACTGAGCCCGGCCCAGGTTATGCAAAAGAGCATCTCAGCCGCCCAGCTGCTCTGGGGAAGTGAAAACCTTCTCCTGCTTTCCCTTCCCTTCTTTCTCAAACATCTCTACCTATTTTTTTTTTTTTGCCTTTCTACCCATGCTACCAGAGCAAGGACCCACCTCCCTGCCCACGCTGGGGCCGCCTTCTCCCCACCTCAAGCAGGGCCGGGAAGCCCGAAATCCACCCGGTCTGCTGAGCCAAGCCAGACAAACGCTGCTCGGCGGGAGAGCGGGGGCTAAACTCAGCCCAGCACCGCACACCGCTGGGAGGCGGGGGAGGGGGGGAAGACAACGATGGGCAGGGAACCAGAACTCCCCGTAACCTCCACCCTCGGGGTGCCGGCAGGGCCACCCAACCTCCGTGCTCCCCCGTGGGCTGGTTGGAAGTGGGGAAAGCTGCGGGAAAGGGCAGAACCCGCATCGCGGTGCGTGGCTGGGCCAGGCCGCGAAGCCGGGGCAGGGCCTGGGCACAGCGGGGGCCGCGCAGGCCGCACGCCCGGGCCTCCCCCCTACCCAAGGCCTGTCCGGCTGCAGGGATGGGGCACCACAGGGTGGGCCGAGCCCCGAGGGGGTCGTTTGAACCCCGGGGTTGTGCGGGGCACCGCGAAATCCCTCCCGGCCCTGCCCGGACCCGGGACCCCCCCAAACTGAACCCCCCTCTGCGGCGCCGCCCATCCCCACAAGGGGGCGCCACGGCGCACACGGGCGAGGCGCAGCGGGATGTGAGCGGCAGGCGCGGGGACCAATCAGCGCACGGAGATGCCGCTGGGGGCGTGACCGCGGGGGGCGGTGCTAAGAGAACGGTCCCCCCCCAAAGGAGGGGCGGAGGGCGGGACTCTGGCGGGGTGTGGGGGCGGGAGACGGCGGTGATTGGCGTGCAGCTGGACCAATCAGCTTAGCGGACAACGGAGCGGCGGCGCGGAGCGACCAATGAAAGCGAAGGGGCGGGAGGGAAGGCGGCGCTTGCCGGCGTGGAGGCAGGTCGCTCGGGGGCGTGGCCGCGCTTGAGTGACGTGCGGGCGGACCAATGGCGCGGGGCCCGTCCGGCGGCGGAGCGGAGCCGGAGCGGATCGGCGGCCGAGGGCGCGGCGCGGCGGGAGCGGAGCGGCGGCGGCGGGAGCGGCCGGGGGGCCATGGACCGCGTCAGCAGCTCCATGAAGCAGGTGGCCAACCCGCTGCCCAAGGTGCTGAGCCGGCGGGCGGGAGGCGGCGGCCTGGAGGCGGAGCGGGAGAGCTTCGAGCGCGCCCAGGTGAGCAGCGGGGCCGGGGATGCCGAGATGCGGGAGGAGGGGGGGGGAGACCCGCCCAAGGGGGAGGAGCCACCAGAGGGGCGTGGCCAGGTGGAGGGGCGGAGCCTAAGAGGATGCGATCGGGGGGCTGTTCGAGTGGGCGGGGCTACGGTATCTAGGCGGGGCTTATCGGGATGGGCGTGGTCGGTGCGGATGGGCGGGGACACCTCTGATTGGTCGGTGGGCGCGCAAGTGGGCGGGGCTTGCGTTGTGGGCGGAGCCAGCGCTGCCCCACCCAGGTGGGCAGTGGGTCATGCTGGAGGTCTGGGGGTGGCGATGGGGTCGGGGGTCCCCTGGGCACCCCCCTGGGCTGTGGCTGATTCCTCCCCCTGGGATGCCCGGGTCTGGCACCTTGGCACCTGGGTGGGTCTGGTCCCTTCCCAGTACCATCCCTGCTGGGCAAACCCGCCTCCAGTGGGATGGCACTTGCCAGTGTTACTGGTGGGGTTCAGCCTGAGAGCCCTGTTAGAGGTGGGCATCGTGCCCAGGGTGGTGCCCTGCCCACCCTGCACTCCATCTTGTGTCCTGAAAGCCACCCCTCAGCTCCATCAGCTGGAGTGGACATGGTGTGGCTCCATGGGCAGCAGGGTTTGCTACCCCCCAGAGACCTTGTCTGCTCAGGGGACTAGTCCGTGCAGGTGGCTCTTCAGAAGAGGCACCAACATGTTGCAAACCAGACCGAGTTTGCTCCTCACAACATCCAGAGTGTCTGGATGAGGCCTTTCTGTCCTTCACCTCTTAACTGATGGCTCGAGGTCCTGTGCCAGGGGAGGGGGGTATCGTAGCAGGGATGCTTTGGGGGAAAAGTTGGCAATTTGAGCAAAGGACATGCTTAGAAGCAGCTGAGGAGATGCCAGGACAAGCCACGGGGAGGGTGAAGAGGAATGGATTCATCCTGGGGACAGCTCTTCCCTGCTGTGTGTCCAGGGATGGAAATTAAAGGTGAAGCAGTGATGTCCTGACCTGCTGTGGGAGAGGAAGGGAAACTGAGGCAGGAGAGGGGCAGAGTTGGTGGCCACCAGGATCAGCTGCTCTGGGACCATGCAGGAGGGGGAACCAGAACCTGCATGAGACCAGAGTGGGAGAGGCACAGGGGTGAGGAAAGACCAGGGACCAGCTCTGAGGATTTCCTTGTGCAGGAGGAAAACCATCAGGAGTGCAGGTTGGACACTGGATTATGCACAGGGAGGCTCCTCACCTCCCTTGCTCCAGATACCTCAAAAAATCAATTCTTTATCCCCCTGAAGGTGGACCCAGCAGCCTCTACAAGTGCCTGGCTGCTCCATGGGACCCCGTGGGATCCCCTGGATCTCCCATGTGCTTCCCAAGAGCTGCAGCTCCCTGGGAAGGGCAGCCCCCAGAGAGGGGGGTGGGCTCAGCTAGAGGAGCCCAGGCACACGGGGCACCCAGCACTGCACTGGTGGCACCACCAGTCCTCCCACCACCTGCCACGTCCCCACTGGCTGGATTTCAATCTTCCTGGTCCCATTTGTGTATTTTTAGGAGCTCTGCTGGTTTTATTTTGTATTTCTGCATGTTCAGCTCTGTGCAATTTCCTTTCTCTCTTTCTTTTTTTCTTTTTTTTTTTTTTTTTCCCTTCTCCTTTTTGGTTGGTTTGTTGGTTTGGGGTTTTCTTTGCATCATTCTCTCTCTAGTTTAGGGAACTTGCCAGGCACCCCTCAGACCTTTCACACATCGGTCATCCAGGTTTTGTCCAACAACTTCTTTCTGAGGTTTTTTCACAGAAACTGAGTGGGTTTGGGGTTTTGGGGGTTTAGTTGTTGTTTTGTCTTTTCTTTTGTGGAAATTGACTTTTCTTAAGAAATGTTTCATCTGTTGAATGGCTGAAAAATGAAGATTTTCCCCACGTTTCTGCATCATCCCCTCCTTGCCTGGAAACTTGCCTGTCTCAGGACAGCAGGAAGATTCTTCTGAGCTAAAAGAGCCCAAACAATGGGTGTTGCAAGGACTGTCTCCCTTGGCTGGTGTTTCACTTGCTGTGATTCACCACTGCTCAACCTCTGTCTTTGCACAGGGCAGAAGTCACCAAGTGAAGGGAAAAATTGACTAAAAGTGAAAAATCCTGCAAGAAGTTGAGATAAATGTGTTTCTTATGATACCTGAGCCTGATGTTTGTATTCCCTCCATCTTCTCCTGGTTCTATTGAGGAGCAGACCCTGGTGTCAGATCTCTAGGGGAGGTCTGAAGACCTCTTGGTTTAGGTTGGTGCTTTGGGATCTTCCCTCACGGGGTCTCCTTCCCCATCTCAGTGGTCCTCAGTGCCCAGCAGGGTCCCTTTGCACTTGTCCACTGGGGACAGTCCTAAGGGTGAGCCATCCTGATGGTGCTGAGTGTTGGGAGAAGCCACTTCTTGTTTAAAACTCCTCCAGAAAACCTCAAAAACTTGCATTTTTATCTTCTTTGACTGCAGTTGCCTTCTGAGAAAGTCACCCAAGAGAAGGTGGGTGGCTTGGGGGTGCCAACCACCTTGCACATTTTCACTCTAGGTCCTTAGAATTGTTTTGCTGCTGGACCAGCACTAAAAGCAATTTATGACTCAGAAATTACCCCAGAAAACAAACCTGTTTGCAGCAGCAGGTGATTGCTGCTCTGTCTGCATCACTGCCTCTGCCACAGGAGGTCCCTGACCTGGACCTGAGCATCCATGAGCCAGCCCACCACTATCCACAGGGGCTGGCAAACTGGTTTCTGGAGGAGCCTTCTTGAAAACCAGTGCCAAAGGAGGAGAAAACATTGGGCACAAAACCTGTCCAATGAAATGGGCTTGGTGGGGTTTTTTTTTTCCCAGCCAAATGCAGGTTGGAAGCAGCTTTGTGCCCATCCTGATGGGCTGTGTCACCTTCAGGCTCACTGCTGTTAATGAATTAACCCTTTCCCCCATCTCTGATATCATGTCTCCCACCCACAGCAGCCCAGTCAGGTCTCAGACCAGCCCCAGCTCAGTCCAACTCTCACAGTCCCGGAGGAAATTCCATTTTACTACTGAAAAAAAACCCAAAACAACCCAACCCCAACCATGTCTGTGGTTCAGATGCTGCAGCCACCAGCAGCTTTGCCAAGAACTTCAGTTCTTACACAGGAAATGAGGCTCCTTTCAAAGCACCAGAGTGGGGCTGGATATATATAGAGCCTCTCTGAAAAAAAAAAAAAAAAAAAGAAAAAGAAAAAAGATATTTAAAGAAACATATTGACACTAGCAAGAACAGGAAAAAATAGCTCCTGGCTGGGGGGAGTGAGGGCTGAAGGCAGCTGAGCCCATCCTGGGGGAGTAGGTGATACAGGGAATGAATTCCTGGCTCTTTCATCTCCAGGAAAATCACAAAGCAGCTCCTGTGCTTTGTGCTGGGTGAACCCCCCCCCTCCCCTACACCACCTTTGGTCTGCTGTCTTTGCTTGGGAATTAGAGGTGTTTGGGACTGAACACAGCCTCAGCAGCAAAGAAATGAGTCACCTCAGGTCTTTTCAGCAAGTCCCTCTTAGGAACTTCTTGTATTTATTAATAGTTGGTCTTTTACCAGATATGGGGCTGCTTTTCTCTTCAGCACAGTCTGGGATGGAGAAGTTTGGGGTCTTTTAAATACCTGCAGAAAGAACTGAGCTTTGGAATGTGCAGAAAGAACTGAGCTTTGGAATGTGCAGAAAGAACTGAGCTTTTGAATGTGGTGATGGACTCAGGAAGCTGCTGAGCCTCAAGAGGAGAAATAGGTTTGGTGCTGAAAGTTGGGGGGGACTTCTCCCACCAAGTCCAGAGGGAACAGGATGCTTTTGGACCACCGAGGGACAGAGGGGGACCTTGACTGAAATCAGGAAGGTGGGGATGCTGCAACTCTGGGAGGGCTGGTGAGAGGACTGCCCAGGGGACACCCCAGTGCAGGCAGGAGTGGCTTTGTGGGCAGCCCGTGGTGGGCTGGGTGCTGAAAAAAATGAGAATCAACTTGAAACCTCATTGTCCTTAAAGGGGTTTGATCCCTGTGCACATTTCCCCTGAGGGGGACCCACGCTGGGGCAGCACAGGGTGGCAAGCAGTGGGTCAGGGAGCAGTGTGAGGGCAGGAGGAAGGGCTGGTCCTCGCCCTCATCTCTGCCTCCAGCTTGGCTGATTCCTTCTGCACAGTCACCAAAGAAGAAAACTTCCTGGAGACAGCCTGTTCCAGGGTGACAGCAGGAACCAGCAGCACATTTTAGCCCGGATATGAGAGTCCCAGCCCACGGGCAGACTAATTATAATTATACATTGTGAGCTGTTCCGGGCTGCTGGGCCCTGCTCTGCCTGCAGAAGGTGAAGTCACTTGGTCAAATGCTGGAGGCAGCAGAGGATTTGGACTTTTTCTGCCTTGAAGAAGTCAGTGGAGCTCAGGGATGGCTCCACCAGAAGGGATGACTTCTGCATTGAATCAGTGGAGTCACTGTTGGTGTCATCTCTTCTGGTGGAGCCATTCCCAGCCTGTGACCTGCTGGAGACCTTGTGTTTTCCCAGCCAGAAAGGAGCACTTCACAAACTGGAATGAAATGTTCCAACAGTCAGCAAGGTCTGACTGCTTCCTTGAGGTAAATATGTGGCTGGAGAGGGCAAAGGTGTTGCTGAGCTTGCTGCTGTTACCCAGAACCAGCATGGGCCATGCTGTCCTGCTGGGCTGTTTGGAGCCAGTGGCAGGTGAGGGGTTTAACCCCTTTAGCAGCTCACCCAGCTGCCTTCTGGTGCAGCTCATTCCTCCTCCTGGTCCCAGGAAGGGCTTTGTGCCCCAGCTCTGCTCACCACAGCACCTGCTGCAGATGTCCATGGGTGTTCCTGTGCCCCCCACAACAAGCACAGAGCATCTCATAGCTCTGGGGAGCACAGGGGTGTGCTGGGGTGATGGGTGGGGTGGGTCACACACAGGCTGGACCTTCACTAGTCCTCCTTGCACAGAAGGGGTGGGAAGTGGTGGGATGACTCAGGCTGTCACATCATCAACACACCAGTGAGGTGGCATCCAGCCTGGAGCTTCAGCTCTGCCCCACAGCCCTCCCTCCTCCTGGGCACCTCCAAAGGTGATGTTAGCTCAGGAGTTGGGTGGAGCAAGATCATCTCCTGGCTTCTCTCCTCTGCTGGTGAGATGCTCTTGGCCTCAACGGGAGGACACACTCCACTCTTGTTTGTCTTCCTGGCTCTTGCAGTCCTGCTCCAGCTCTTTTTATAGCTTGGAAAGAAGTGCCATGAGTTTCTGAGTGGTCTGGGAGGCCAAGCAGGCAGGGAGGAGTCGCAGCTAGAAATAGGGCTGCTCTCTGCTCCTGCATTCCACTTGGATTCTTGGCTTGGTTTTTTTTTTTTTCAGCTGAGAAGTCCCAAGTTTGAAGAGTCCCACTGCCACAAGTGCTGAGCTGGGAACTGTCCCCTGCATTTTTTCCACTCGTGCTGGTTCTGCTTTCTCCTTTGCCTTATTCCCAGTTTCCTCACAGCAGCCACTGAGCCTCGTGGGATGGCTTACCCAGGGAGTGAGGTCTCCCACCCTACCTGGATTCTCATTAACCCCCAGCTTTTCACTCCTTGGCAGGGCTGGTGTGGCAGAAGAGTGGCTGAAGCTGCAGGAATTGATCTGTCTGGGGGGTGGGAGAAGGGATCAGGTGTTTGCTCGAGCTGCTGAGTGCAGGCACCAGGCAGAATGTCCAGTTGTTTCTGCCCACCCAGGGAGGGAATCAACTTCATCTACTGCATGGCCACAAAGAAACAGTGGGGAAAAAAGAGAGGACAGGTTGGTTGTTTGGGTTTCAGCCCCAAAATGAGCTGGGATTTTGGGTGCAGTGCAGCAGGGCAGGGGTGGTCTGCTCCTCTGCCACAGGAGAGGGGTTTAATTAACTCCATCACCTCTGCACTCCTCTGTTAATCCCTTAATACTTGGGTACCATTTATGGGCATTCTATGGCTGCACCCTCCCCCTCCAAGGGCTTTTATCACACGGGGACCAGGTTGGGTGCCCACTGGCAGCTGTTTGCTGGTCTGCAGGGTCTGGTGTGTGCTGGGATGTGCTGGTGTGACACAGATGCCTGCTGGGAGAGGGACATACCTGGGAGAAATCCATCTGAGATCAAAGCCCAGCCAATTCTTTTGTTTAATCGAGCATCATGTGGAAGTGGCAATTAGCCAGGCTGTCCTCGTTGCATCATTTATGATTTTAATTAACCCTTTCTCCTCACTTCCAACTGCTTTCACTAGCTCTGGGAGCTCCCTGCTTATCCAGCTTCTCTTCCCATCAGCACCATGGTCTTACTTATTTATCTAAAAATGTAAGAAAAAAAAGTCCCAATTCCCTGAATGCTGTAGGAACACGAAGGGTTTTCTCCACAAAAACCCTGGGTGCAGCTCCCATGGTCCTCAGGCTGGTGCTTCACCCAGAGGATTCTTGATTCCTGTGTCACACGGATCAGCCCTGTCACCTTCCAGCCTGTCCCTTGCAGGAGGATGCTCTGGGGGCAGTGAGGACCACAGTCCCCCGTGCTGGGCTGGCCTGGCAGTGTCTGACAACTGCTGCATTGCTGAAAAAGGCTGAAATTGGGTGTGATTGGCAGGATTTGATACTGAGCACTTGGCCAACTTGTCAGGGAGGGTGGGATGGAGTCGCTGCACGTGGCTGCTTTGCTGAGGTCAGTGCTTGTGGCACAGAGTGGAGGTGACTGGTGGGTTGGGAGGAGGCAGCTGCTTGCACTTTGGTTCCAGCTGAGCTGTCAGCACACAGCCAGGAGCACACGTTTTGTCTCCCAGAGCTGATGCCTCATCATCCTGGTGTCCCCTGTGCCCCTCTGCCAGCACTGCATGCCCAGCAGAGGCCTGATAACGTCGGGCACTCTCCGGGTGCTGTGATTTGCTGTTGAGAGCAGAGATTTCCCTCTCAGCTTGTACCCCTCTGATTCCCTGGAACACTGTGGACATCCTGGGGCTGCCCTTCCCTGTGCCCTGTGTGACTGGGGCACCCCTGGCATGCAGAGACCTTCGGCTGCGCTGACTCTCAGGCAGGCAGGGCTGTGTCCAGGGCTCTCCCATCCCCTGCAGCCATGGGGCCAAGCACTGTGTGTCCCTAACTCCATCCCACTGCAGTCCTGCTGCTGGAGAGGCTCCCAAGGGAGATGCCTCTTGCTGTCTGTACCCAGTCCAAGTGCCTCTCATCAGTGTTTTCCACACCCAGATATGGGTGTTATGCTCTCTCAGTTCATAGAATCACTGAATCATTTCAGTTGGAAGAGATCTTTCAGCTCATGGAGTCCAACCATCCCCAGCTGTGCCAGGGCACCACTGCCCCACGGCCCTCAGCACCACAGCTCCACGGCTTGGAAACCCCTCCAGGGATCACAGGGACTCCACCCCTGCCCTGGGCAGCCTGAGACAGCCCTGGACAACTCTTTCAGGGAACAAATTGTTCCTCAGCTCCAACCCAAACCTCCCCTGGTGCAACTTGAGGCTGTTTCCTCTTGTCCTGGCACTTGTTCCTTGGGAGCAGAGCCTCGATCCCCGCAAAACCCTCACTCCAGCCACGGGGAGGGATGGGATTGCAGGACAGTGCAAGCCTTTCTCCTTGGGCAGGATGAGCTGCCGTGCTCTCTGGCACGCACTCTGGCCAGCTGAGTTTGTTTTTTGAACGAGGAAAAGGAGCAAAAACTAATATTTGGATGTGGGGAAGGGATTTCTCTGCCCGCTGCACGGAATCTTGCCTGCGATTCCCTGCTGGGTGAGCATCAGGGAAGGACACACCATATACACACCAAAATACACTCATAAAACACCAAACACTCTTGCCTTTATACTCTGGGGGGGTTGGGGGGGGGGGTGTTTTCTCCCACCTCGGGCTCCACCCCGTGTCCCAGCAGGGAGCTCTGCTCCCTTCCGCGCGCTCCTTTCCACACCCAGCGAGCGGGAAGCGCGCCAGGAGCTCGCAAGCCCGGCCAGGAGCAGCATCACCTGGGGTGGGGGGAGCATCTGCAGGCACAGCAGAGGTGTGGGGTACCCGGGGCACGAGGAAAGCTTGGTGCCAGCACGGGGCTGGGTTGTTTTCCACTTGTGCATCACTCGGAGAACATCCCGTGTTCCTCTTCTGGCTCATCCTTGGGGAGCGGGCACCTTGAGCTCTGCTTGCAGCATGTGGTGACCCAGGCACTGGGGCTCAGTGATGGGTTTCTGCAGTGGCAGTGGGGTTGCTGGGAGCTGGTGTCACCCACTTCTTTCCAACCTCTCCCTGCAACCCTGTGGAGCTCAAATATGAACATGCCCAGAGCTGGAAACTTTCCCGGGGCTGTAAATATGTTGCCCATTTCCTATAAATACTTGTGCCCGTTAGCTGGAGTCTGGCTCCCTGTCCCTGTGCCTTCCCTCCAGCAGTGTTTGCAGGATCTGGCAGGGGTCTGGGCAGCAGCTGGCCCTGCAGGGTGGGGTCCAGCTGGAGGGAAAACATTTGCTGTGGCATTTCCCAACCTATTGCATCAGGTGGTTTCGTTTCAGAACAGTTTGTTCCTCCTTGGCTGTGTGGATGTGTTAATGGGTAGGGCTGGTTGGGGGTGCTGAGGTGTGCAAACCCACCCTGGGCAGCCCCTCAGCCCCTCCCCTGGCTTTTTGTGTGGAAATAAAGCTCAGGAGAAGTTGGAGAAGGTCCCCAGAGGTTCGTGTGAGTGTCTGGGCTGTTCTAACCCTCCACACCAAGAGGGGGACAGGAGTTTGGATGGGAGGATGCCTGGCTCCTGGCAACAGGAGGGGGAAGCAGTGAGGATGCTGCTCCTCCCGTGTCTCTCTTTTTCCCTCTCTTGCATTTTTAATCCCATTGGCTTTGTGGAGCAGCTCTCTGAGTGCTGCTAACCTTGGAGCAGCCCCGTTGGCAGGCAGTGTCACACGGGGCTCACGCAGCTGCTGTAACATCAGCAGCTATAGATTGACCAGGGAGCTAAAAATAACAAACCATCAATAGTGGCAGCATGAACCCCAGTTTTTTTTTTTTTTCTTTTCCTTTTTCTAAAGAAAATCTGTATGTTAACATCACAACAAAGCATCTTCCTATAAAGCCAGGAGGGAAATGGAACCAGGCTCCCTGCCCTGGCCCCGGGGCTGGCGGCAGCACCAGCTTCACCCATCAGGGTCCATGCATAGTGCTGCACCCCAGGAGCCCTTCTGCTCGGGGTGATGTGGAAGGGCAGCACCCCTCTGAGTGCTCCAGCCCACCCTGAGGAGCTGGGGGTGTGTGGTACCCACTGGAATAACCACCCCAAGCTGCCTGCTCCTGCCAGAGCTGCCCACGAGCACCCGCCAGCCCTGGACCCGTGCCCACTTCAGACTGAGCTGCTTTTTCCTCTCGCTTTCACATGCCCAGGAAACTGCAGCATTACAAGGATTTGGAAATGGCCTTGAGCTTTTTAAGCACTGCTCCGAGGCGGATATTTTTCCTAAATCAAGATTTGCAAAGGTATTTGGGCATTAGTCGGACGGGGAGGTTTCCAGAAGTGTTGGAGCACCCAAACACCCTTTAAATCTGCCTCCCGTGTTGGTACTGAACAGCAGCTGGTTCCCCAGGACTGTGATGATTTAGGGGATATTAGTTTACATCACCAGTGTTTTCTGAGAGTTGTTGGTTGCTGGATCCCTTCTGAAAATCACGGTGGTGTGGGATCAGCCTGGAGGGGTTTGGCCAAATTGTGGTGTCTGGGTCCAGAGAAAGTCACCACACCTCCAGCTTCTGCTGCTGCAGCTGCTCCATCCCTGTATCCCAAATAAGCCAGGGTGTGATATGGGGTGGTACCCGGGGCAGGGCTCAGTTTCTGTCTGGGAAGGATGTGGATCAGTCAGGAAAGCTGTTCTGTGTTAGGATGCTCTGAACCTCCCACCTCGGTGACAGAACAACCCCAGACATTGGCACAAATGGTGATGGCAAGGTGGGTTTGTCCTCTAAATTGCACTAATACAGACACACCTACACCCCAGTGCCCAGCTCACAAAACCAAACCACCTTGCACAGCCAGCAGTGCTCACCCAGCTCCCTGGACCAGTAACTAAACCCAACCTTGAAGGTGCATCCCCCAAGTGAGCTCCAGAGCTGGAGAGATGAAAAGGAACTGAAAGCTGTACAATAGAAAATAAATAGTCTGCTAAGTGCTCTGTGGTTTTCCCACTGAACCTGCTATTCTGCTTTATACCTAGAGCTCTGAAAACCCCCTGGATTCTGCAGATCCCAGGGCAGAAAGATGCTCCAGCAGCATCTTGCATGGTGAAGCTGTGGGGCAGGACTAAGCTAAGAGAGCTGCTCTGGGCAGGAGGGTTCAAACTGCTCCTGGACTGGAGTAGCTTGAAAAATAACATCATTCTGGGAGGAAAACAAATGTTAAGAGACTGTGAATCCAACGAGTGGTTTGAGAGCATGGCTCTGGTTTGGTTCCTTCCCTCAGGGAACACTTGGGAAATACAGAGAGATTGAGAGGGAGCAACAGATATTATTAGTCATCCAGGGGGGAGGAGGCTGCAGGGGAAGAGGGTTTCAAAGGCTTCAGAGTATTTTTAGACCTGGTAAAACGACCAGGGGGTGGGGGGGAAAGAGGCAAGGAGACCTTTGAGAGAGTTGTAAGTGCTTCATGGAGCTTTCTGCTCCGTCCTGCCCCAAGCATCAGCTCAGGAGGAGCTTTGCTCAGAAAGGAGTTGGAGATGTAAAACCAAGAAAAGGAAATGTTTTTTTTACATCATCACCCCCACGAACCTGGCTGGCTCTAATGACAAAAGACTGCAGTTGCCAAGACATTTTAGCCCTAATTTAATGGGACTCAGTTGCCAAAATATTTAAAAGCTGCTGGTGGAGCCTCTGTCGGGCTCGGGGGGGGATGCTGAACATCTCTGCCTCCTTCATCCCTCGGGCTCAGGGGGGATGCTGAGCATCTCTGCCTCCTTCATCCATCATGGTCTGGACCATACAGACCATCCCAGCAGCTCACAGGAGGTTTATTGGAGCTGCAGGAGCGTGGAGGGTGTTTGCAGGCTGCTTCAGAGGAGAGCACAGCACCTCTCTGCAGCATCCACAGGAGACCATGGGTAACAGCAATAACCATCTTCTGTCTGAATTGGCTTTAGCACCAGCTGAGAGCTTTGGTTCAGGGCTGAGCTTGCATGAGAGCTTGATTTTGAAAAAGAAATTAATGATGATGAGCTGACTTAATTTGCAGGATTAAGGAGGGATGCTGGGAGCTAAAAGCCTGCACGCAGGAGGTGGGCAGCTTGGCATGGCTGCACGTGGGTTTCAGTGGGGTCACCAGTAAATATGGCTAAAGGATGGGTCCTGAGTATTATTTTCTGATAATCTATTTACAGTATCTACTGTCCATGCAGCTGGTGGGGTAGGAAAAAGCAGTCGGGGAAGGATTTGGTTTTACTCCAGGAGATGCTGTTTGGTTTTGGCTGTGCCTGGCAGGGTGTGCTTGTTGTGTACCTGCCTTAAGGTCTCCTCATGCAAATGAGACATTCAGACCTGATGGCCAAGTGCTGGTTGCAGGGCTGTGCTTCTGGGGGTTGTGGCTTCGTGGTGCCTCTGGGAAGCACCCACTGCATCCCCAGGACATGCAGCGTTGGGTTCAGAGCAATGCTAAACCCACCTAAGGGTGAATGAATTAATTCCAGGACCCCATTAAGCCAATAGGGAAATAGCAGGGTCTGTCTGTCTGTCCATCCCAAGGAATCACAACAGAGGTTTAACAGCCACCCAAAGAAAACATGACCTGGGGCTCAGCCCCAAAGCTGCCTCCTTCACCCCCAGAGCTGGGATGAATTGGGTGGGGTGGCTGGGTGTGGAGCTGGGATGCCCATGGGCTGTCTCCACTGGGATGTGGGATCCCATTATCTTATTAGGAGAGTCCAAGGCACCATCCAAGTCAGTGGCTGAGCTGCGACTAGACTGGTAATCCAGGGGGATTAGGGTGTTCTCTCAGGGCCAGCTCCACGGGAGCAGTTTTTTTTCTTAAGGCTGTGAAAATTCTCCTCTGCTTCCAGCCAAGGAGCTGCTGAGATGCTTCTCCTCCTCCCTGCTTTGAGGTTGCTTTTAGGAGAGCACAATAAATAGAAGAATTGTTTGGGTTTCTTTCACGCCTGCTGTCGGAAGATGCCCAAGTGCTTCTTGAGCACTGCTAGGAGCTGGGGAAAAACAAAATACTCCTGCCTGGGTGTTTATCTGTCCCACGGCAGGGTGGCAATCCCTGCTTGGAATGCTGGCAACGCAGGCAGGCAGAAGGCTGTGGCTGCCTGAGGATGGGGGGCCGGGCAAGGCGTTTATCACACCACTTTAATTGCTCTTAATTGTTGTTCGAACCGAAATTGCTACAGCCAAGTGGGATCCTGAGCAAGGGAAACCCTGTGCCAGGCACTGCCCAGAGCTTTGGGTGGAGTGGGCAGGGGATGGAGCAGTGGGGCAGGTGGTGGGCAGTGGGGCAGACAGGAGATGAAGAAGAGGATGGAGCAGGAGGGCAGGGGGTCGGGCAGAGGATGGGGCAATGGGAAGTGGATGGGGCAGAGGGGCAGGGAATAGGGCACAGGGAGAAGTGCAGGGGCAGGTGGTGATGCCAGGGGCTGGAGCAGGGGGTGAGGCAGCAGGTAAGGCAGGGGATAAAGCAGGTGGTGATGCCAGGGGCTGGAGCAGGGGGTGAGGAAGGGGCGGGCGCACGCCATAGGGCAGCAGGGGATGCCAGGGGCTGGAGATGGCGGGCGGGGGCGGGGCCACGCGGAGATGCCAG
>JAOEGS010011470.1:0-18034 GCA_025447755.1 Corythornis vintsioides | reverse complement strand
TCCTGGGTGACTTGGTCTAGGTGATCTTGCTCAGGCAGGGGGGTTGGACTAGATGATCTTCTAGGTCCCTTCCAACCTCTAATATCTGTGAATCCGTGAATACTTGCAGAATCTCCTTTGAGAACAACTAGTGTTTCTGTGATCATATTTTTATGGGTTCTCACAACAGTGTGATGAGGAAACAAATGTCCAGTTCTTGCTTTCTGTGCAGTTCTGACTGAGAATTCTTTTCTACTACAGTGCAGACATGTTACAGCTTGGTACAGGTGGCTTCCAGGTCTTTGAGGAGCATGTTTCTGTTACCATACATTCTTGTTATTGTAAAGTCTATTGCTTCAGCATAACTGTTGAAAATATAATCTCCAGATGCAGGTTGTGATACAGGAAACCTAAATGAACTATGTTGTCTTATTTAGATCCTTGATTTCCTTGATCAGTTCTAAGGGATGATTGCTGTCACTTCAGTTGTGACAGACTGCTGTAGATAGTTCAGGTTTTTTGGTTTTGTTTTTTTTTTCTTCCTGCCCTGCACATTATCATGTCTTTTCTTTATAACCATTAAATGATTACTTGATTGTCCTAATACATGTATTTCCACTCAGTTAAGTTGGTGTGGGAGAGCTAAAGGAGACTAATGTTGTATTGCTAATAGCTTTATTGTGCTGCGTTTCCACTTTACTGCCAAGCATACTATGCCCAGTTGTACTGCAGTGCTTTGCATAATGTGATGTGACTGTGTAGACTGTGCATCTTGCAGAGCAGTTTGACATTTTGCAGCTGTAATAAGAGCTGTTAAAAAAATAGTTCAGGGAAACAAAATGCCATGCAATTCTATATAAATACCCCTCTTCTTTTTTTTTGGTGTAAAATAACAGCTTTGGTCACTTTTGGCTCTATATGACCATATACATACACACACAAATAACCCCTGTGCTAGGTTTAGCTCAGATAACAAAGAATGTGTAAGGAGTGGTGCCCAGCACTGTTGCCAGTTCAGTCACCTCGCTGATGAAATGTGTTTCATACTTTTTGGAGCCTTACAGCAAAGGGAAACTCTTACTATAGTTGAGACATGAGGCCTCCAGGATCTCACAGGAACCCAGTACAGGGTGGGATGTGACACAATGTGTAGCAAGCCCCAGAAAAGCCTTGTTGCTTTCCAGAGCCAGGGATGTGTATGGTCAAGCAGTCCCATGGCAGGAGCACTCCTCTTTGGTTATGTGCCACTATCCTGGCAAGTATATCTTGCTTCTTGTCTTGACTATACCCTGGACTTTGCCTGTAGGCTGTGTTCTCTGAACATGCTGTGATTATTAAAGAGCATTTGAGGTTGTTTGTTCTTCATGAGATATCAGAGCTTTACTTAAGTTAGTCTGTTCAGAATTTTGTCCTCTCAACCAAGCCACTGTGGTGGCCACTAAACTGGTAGTGAGTGCAAATGCCTTTCTGTGCTACCCTGGCCTTGAAGCAGCCCATGTTAAATGAGAAGTCTGTGGGATCCTGTCAGTAACTGCAGAAAAATCTGTTACTGCAGCAGTTGTCATCATTGGTGTAGCCAACATACCCCCTTTGGCTGGTGAGCCACTGGCACTAGGGTAAGGAGACCAATACCTGAGCCAGTGGGTGTAAAACTCTTAATATATTAGGAATCTTCCAGAGGTAAACTGAATAATACTGTATTGTTCTTCAGATGCAAAAATATTCCTCCATAGTCTTGAATGAGTTTTGGGATTTGTGGACAGGGTGTGGTTTGGTGGTGCCAGGTCTGGCTGTGATTGTCCATTTAATAATGCTGGACTGCCCCTAGCTATACCCTTTGTCCTGTGGGGAGAGGGTGGGAGGGCTGGGAAACTGATCTGGGTATGATCAGCTGTTCAAAAGCAAAACTAAATGTAGAAAGGAGGCAAAATATGACACTCTGATCAAGACTGTAGCCAGGTTTTGCTGCTAGAGGGAAAACTAATTACTTCTGGTGTCTTCTAGCTTTGCCAGTCTGTCAGTTATAAGAGGTGCTGGGGAAATAAAGATGCCTGTCCATGGTAATTCTTGTAGCTCTTGCTCTGTGTTACTTATGTTGCTGTAAGAAGTTATAGCTGTGATCCTTACAGTATTTTTTTTTTCTCCCCTGCTCTCTGCTCCACCCCTGTCCAGTATGACTTCTCACTGGAGAAGAAAACCATTGAGTGGGCTGAAGATACCAAAAAGATTCAAGCTGCCCAGAGAGAAGCTGAACGAAAGGCTGAAGAGGCCATAGTGACATCCAAAGCAGCTCCAGAGGACAGCAACAAGATGGGTTTCTCAAAGGCACCTTGCCCTGAGGCCATGCCTCCTCCCATTAACCCCATCCTCGCTAGCCTGCAGCACAACAACATCCTCACCCCCACGCCAGCCAACAGCAGCTCCGTGAAGCAGAAAGTTCTCAGCCCACCTCGTCCAAAAGCAGACTTCAACCCAGCTGATTTTGAATGTGAAGAAGACCCCTTTGACAAACTGGAATTAAAAACTATTGATGATAAGGAGGAATTAAAAAATATTCTTGAAATTCACGTTGGTACTACCGGGCCCATTGTTGCCCAGCTGTTAGACAATACTTTGCCCAAAGGAGGATCTGAGTCTGTGTTGCAAGATGAGGAAGTTCTGGCATCCATAGAAAAGGCCACGTTGGACTTTAAGCCCGTTCACAAACCCAATGGCTTTATCACTTTACCACAGCTGGGAAACTGTGAAAAGATGTCCTTGTCTTCCAAAGTGTCCCTGTCCCCTATCACTTCAGTGAGCAATATCAAATCCCTGTCCTTTCCCAAACTTGACTCCGATGAGAGTGATCAAAAATCATCAAAGCTCACGAGCACTTTCCACAGCACTACCTGTCTCCGCAACGGCACTTTGCTGAGCTCTTTGCAAACCTGTGCTCAGAGTAAAGCTAGTGAACTGAACGGACACCATACAGTTGGTCTTTCTGCTCTAAATGAGGACAGTGGCATGGAGACATCAACATTATCCTCCTCATCCAGGCTGCCTTCCCTGGCTGTGTCAACACTTTGTTCAGAGGAAGATTCATCTCAAAGCACAGTGACTACGGTAAAAATACGGTGGATTTGAATTGGGGTTGCTTGGAAATGTGGAGGTGTGGAGGCAAATGTTGCTTCTAAAATGTCCTGTGACCTCTCACTCAGTTATGTGTAGATGTGTAGATCATTCAGTGATGTGTAGATCCTTCTAATTTACATGGCAAATTGATCATCCCAGCAGGTCTTCATGCTCACAGTTCTGAACATCAGATTAGTACTCTGCAGGTGTCCCCTAAATCTGATAATTTTAGACCAATTCTGCTGATTTTTCTTTCAGCTCTTGTTTGTCATTGCACACCTTTGAGCTAAGGGCCTTTTTTGTATGGTCCCACATTCTGTCTTATCCAACTGAAAGATTCTGAAGCACTAGTAGGTTTTGAACTAAACCTTATCTAAATTTGTTCCTCAGCTTGCTTACTTATTTGCTAGAAATAATGGGAAATGCAGACTTCTCAAGGACTGGAAGCAATAATAGTTTTAAATAAACACAGGTGTACTGTATCATTCAGAAAAAGAAGAAAATGCTTGCAGTTGAACTGCAGTGAAAAAAAATGTAGTTTGATTGTAGATTTTTTTTAATTCCTGAGATCCTTTTGGAATCTAATCTTGGAAAGGAAGAAAATAAGAGTGATCTGAAGTCTGGAATTTGCCCTTTGTGTGAAAGAGGGTGAAGGGATTGCTTGGTGGATACCAAAACCAGCCTTGAAGGCCATCTCAGAAGCTAACATTACAGTTGGCTTCTGTATGGCTCTTGTTTTCCTCAAACTCATAGCAAGTTCTACAGCTACTTTGAGGATACTCAGCTAGCTGTTGTATTTGTATCCTTGTGTATCATCAGGGATTTGAATAAGCTAGTGGGCTTTTTCTCTAAAGAACCTCAGATCTGCACACAGATACTTGTGAATCATAGTGAAAGCTGTATAGTCAAATCCTCTAGATAGCTCTAAAATAACCTGCTTTCTTCTGTCCAGTGTAAGCTAGGCTTCAGTTTTGTGCGTTTACTGGCATACTGTAGGTTTTTGTGACACCACATGCTCTGAAACAAGTGATGTTGCTTCTCTCCAGTTGTCCTTTCACCTCTTTTCAGGCTTAAGTAAATTCATTTTAATTGCAAAACACAGTATTCTAGCAACAAGGATATTTTTCAGACCTGTTTTATCAATCACTGGAACAGATCATATAGAGTAAACTTTGGCAGAACAGCAGCATGCTGAGCAACTGCTCACTGCTATAGATCAGAGGCTTGAGAGATGATTGTCTGACCATGGGTAGGTCAGAGGGGAAACTGAAGTGTAACACGTGATTCATCTCTAGGGATTAGCATGGAAGGTGACTTACAACTAGAGAGAGGGGAATTCAGATGGCCAAATTTTCACTCTGATTATTCAGACTTTCTGTATGGTCCCAGTGGTTAGAAAATGACACCTGAGCTGCAAGAAATTGAAGTAAATGCAGCAAAAGTACTGAAGTAAATGTAACAAAAATCCTCAGACTACAAAAATTATTGAAAGAAGCCATGGCCATCCCTGTGGCTGGGAGCAGAAGTCATGATCCTTTTCTGCATGGTTATGCAAGAATAAACCTGTACTTTCTATAAAGCCTCAGGACAATTATATATCCTGGTGTATTCCACAGTGATTCTTTTTTATTATTATTTTTTTTTTACTTATAAGACTAGAAATTGTAACTCTGGATTTGTAGTTATTACTGGAGTTTGTTTCCCAGTGAATTGGATCAAATACTTTTTTGATGGAAGCCTGTGAATTCTCTCAGGCTGCACTCATTCTGTCCTGGTTGGCCCTCTCTCCTCTTTTTTTTGTGGCTCACTTGTTTGTCTTTCTTAGCAGCATTTGCAGAGGAAAAAATGACTGGTGAAGACAGCAGGTTGAGCATGAACAAGGCTGGTTGGAAGGGACCTGACTAGTAAGGTGCACTTGATTTAGAGAAACCTCTGGTGATGGGAGGATGGGGCCTTCTGGGCGACAATTCAGAATATACACCACTGTTTGGTGTGTGAACACACCAGTCTGTCAGTGCTCTTGGACTCTGTATGAAGTACCTAAAAGTACCCCAGTGTCTAAGTACATGTTGAAAGCCCCACACCTGCTTTGTGCAGGGCAGAGTCAGAGCCATGGCTTTTGAGCCATCATCCTGGCTTTGTCCTTTGCAGTTCTTTAGATGTGCCCTCATCCACTAGAAGTCACTGACCACAAGCACAGCTTGTCAAGCTCAAGCAGGTGGAGGAGGAGCTGTTGGTTTTCCCAGACCCTTGAATCTCTGGTGTTGGAATCAGTTTTTGTTTTCCTGGCTGCAGCATCAGTAGCAACTCATTGTCCTTCAGTTCAATAACAAGCTCATTTCAGGTCTACTCTGGACCCCATTTCAGTGTATCCCACACTCTGCTTTGTTTGTTTGTTTTGCTAAGAGTTTTGAAGCCCTCTGCCAAGTGAGGAGAGGTTGTTGGGTAAACCAGTCAGTCTGTCAGGCACAATGTGGTTCTTGGACCTTGTCTCCTAGAGGATGGTTTCTTACACTGGAGATGGTTAGAAATGCAGAACAAAAACCTCCCTGGTGGTGGTTTGAGGTTTTGTATGTTTGGTGCTTTTTGGTTTGTTTTGGGTTGATTTTAGCATGTGTGGGATTTTGTTGTTGTTGGGGTTTTTTGTTTGGGTTTTTTTGTGGGTTTTTTGGGGTTTTTTTTGTGTGTGGTGTTGGTTGGTTATGGTTTTAGTTTAGTTTTGTTTTTGTTTTTTGTTTGTTAGTTTATTTGTTGTAGTTTGTGGTGGTGGTGGTGGTGGTGGTGGTGGTGGTGGTGGTTTTTTGGTTTTTCAATAATTGCAATTTGTCAAAATCCTGTTAGGTTTTCTGAATTTTTCTAGAAATGTTATTTTGTTGTTTAGGTTGGTCCCGAAAGGCCTTTCTGAAAGCAGTGGACAAGCTTTTGAACAATAGATGTTGACATAATGAGAACTAAGAAATGCACAAAAAATAAGGCTCTTACATCAGCAGTGATTTCTTGCAGTCTTTTGTAGTCCTATTAAAAATACAGGTAGACACTTAAATGGATACATTGAAATGTGCAGATACTACAGGGCAAAGTTCTGTCTTTCTTCTGCTGTTGTCTTGGACCAAATAGTAAAAGTGGTGGGTTGATTCTGCAGAAGCAGAGCAGGGGTGCAGCAGTGAACAGTGCCCAGCTGCATTGGCATACTGGGAATAGGACCAAGTGTTGGGCACTGGTAGAAAAATCACATAAGCCCCATGGCTCAACATGGCATGTGAAATGCAGTGCTCTTGGGGTAGAAAAGACCCTTTCTCATGGTCAGAAAGAGAAGTCTAGACAATGATGAGTCCCTGTGATTCAGGCAGTGTGGGGCTGGGTGAAGAGCTGACAGGAGCCAGCAGTTGCACGGAGTTTATGATCAGACAGCAGTCGGTGGCAGAGTAAACAGGGCTACAGTTACTGCAAGGGACACCTTCTTGGATCATTATCTGTCTAGAGTGCTGAGACAAGACATGGTCCTTACCATGGCTGTTCTAGAACTACACGCAGCTGTGTCATAACTGCATCTCACATCTGGGTGCCTGATCAGACTGCAGGTCTCCCTAGTATGGTAGATTTGTTCCCAGATCTCTCCAGTAAACCCTTTCTCCTCCATATGTAGTAAATTCCACTTGCTAGTGCATAGTGTTTATAGATATCTTATCTGTGTGTTGTCCAACAGGTACACCCAGACTACAAGGAAACAGAAATCCCTGTGGTAAGTTTCCAGTGTACTTGCTCTGGGGTATGTTTCTGAAAATCTCCAGAAGTTGTGTTCCTTTGGGTGAAAAAATGTCACAGGTGATGAGTGAACCTGGTGTGACATAAGCAACCTCCAGGCTGCTGCTGGGGTAGAAAGTTTGGACTCTCATTGTTATAAAGGTTGAGTATGAAAGTTTTTGGCCCCACTAGTAGGAGAGGGCATATTGTGAAGAATCTGAGATGTTGATTGTTGTTTTAAGGGTAAAAATGTGGGAGTGGGACTATAGGTACTGCTTGGTCTCACCCTAAGGACAGTCTAGAAAGCCTTTTAGGTGGAGTATCCAGGTTCTGCATGGTCCAGGAGGATGTGGGGATGCAGATGACCATCACCTCAGCCTCTGGGTTTTCCCCTTTAGGTAACACACCAAAATTTCCCAGCATCTAAAGTGCCCAGTAACAGCAGCTGCACAAAGCTGTCTGCCTGTGCTCCCGAGCTGCAGCAGGTCCTGTCGGCCAGCGAGAGGCAGTGTGTGGAGACCGTGGTCAACATGGGCTACTCGCCCGAGAACGTCCTGAGAGCCATGAAGAAGAAAGGACAGAACATAGACCAGGTAAGGGCTTGTGCAGCAGCAAAGAAACGTTTAGAGGCTGATCCTGATGAGAAACAACCTGTGGGTTTGCAAGGTGGATGGGGAGTGGGGACACTTTGATTCTGACGAGGCTGCAGCCTGTTGCTGCTGTGATATTGGCCACTAGAAAAGTTGTTTCTTGGCAGTAAAGCCTCCCAGAACTGAAGAAAAGAGTCTGTGCCTGTTTCTCTTTCAGTCAGCCACACCTGTGGGTGCTGGTCTGGAGCTGGACTGAGCTTGGGGTGAGTCCTAAGCTCCACATGAAGCTGGGAGAGGTACTGGGCTTTCTGTGGAGCCACAGAACCATCCAGAGAAAGCTTAGCATGGCTCTGTGCCCTGCTCTATGCCATGTGACAAAAAAGCAGACAACTTCCCTTCTTCTGAGCCCAGGGGGTTATGATGCTGACATCTGTCCTTGTAGAGAGGTTGGCCCTTGAAGGCTTCACAAAGCACTGCTGAAGAGCTTTCTCTTGTGCACTCTGGCTGTGGTGCCTCCTGCCTCATGCTGCCTCCAGCGCCGGCTGAAACCAGGGCACGGAGTGTGGAGTGCTCCAGGGTGATGTGTGGCTCTGGCCCTTGGAGCTGCTTCAGACAAACTTTTTCAAGTGAGCTGTGTTCCACATGGAGCATCCATCCCCTGCTGGGACTGTGCCTGGGAAGGAGGAGTGTCCCAGTGATCCCTGCTTGTGGAACAGAGCTGCTCGCCCACTGTGTAGGGATCAAGAGCAGCTGAAGCTGCACTGATGTGAACTGTAAATAAAGTCAGATGGGAAGAATGTCCCCTAGGAGGAGAGTTTTCAATCCTGCTGTGTTTGCAGACTGTGTTCTTCCACACACCTGGAGTTACCTATCAGACCTTTCCTGTACCTCTCAAACCTGAGGACAGTTAAGAAATCTGGCAGTGATTTCTGGGTGTATGATTTACAGCTCACCTACCAGTATGCTGACTTGATCTTAAACAGCTGACTGCTTTCAGACTGCATCAGCTCTTGTGGCTGGCTGAGAGCTGGCACCTCTTCACTGCTGGACCTACAGTTTCTTAGTATGAAAAGCAGTTAAACTTCTGCTTTCTGCTCCATGATGAGGTACAAAAGGCTAAAGATAGGCTTCTGAGACTTTCACTAAAGGTGACATTCAGAGCTGGTGGGAGTATACAGGAGGACAGAAGAGCTTGTCTTCTCTGAAAGAGCTCTTGCATAGGGTGTCTCACTTCAACTAGGAAAGACTTCATCTCAGTCCCTGGTGAAGCTTGGGGTAGGTTGTGTGTGGCCCCTCTGTGCGTACAGAGGAGATGCCTGCACTGCCAGTGCCACTCTGCAGACTCAGTTTCTCTTCTGCATTCCCCACAGGTTCTGGATTACCTGTTCGCACATGGACAGCTCTGTGAGAAGGGCTTTGATCCACTTCTTGTTGAAGCAGCTTTGGAAATGCACCAGTGTTCAGAGGAGAAGGTGAGGGCACAGTGTGCTAAGAACATAGAGAGAATCTGCTGTGCTGGGGAATTCCAGAAGCAGTTCCTCTGGTTGATGTAATTCTGGCTTTTGTGCTACTGTTGCCAAAACTGACTGTCAGAGGACATCCTTGTGGTGACAAAGCGACTGTGTTAAAGCATTAGGATTCCTCTGCTTTGTTCTGTTGCTCTCACTTGCTCTCACTTTTACAGGGACAGGATTTCTTAAAGATCCTGCTTGTTCTGGTTGTAACATTGTGAACCCAGAGTTCTCTTATGGGTGAGGTGCTTGGTACAGAGACAGTTAACTTCAGAAACAGCAAATAATCTTTCAAACCCTGCCAGCCTGCCCTGGCCACGAATTTTCTTGCTTGTGCAAACACATCTGCCTGACTGCTTAGCAAACTGGGTTAGTGCTGGCTCTGGAAGAAACTAGAAAATACTTTTTTTTGGCATCTGGTTCTTTGTATGGCTGCTTTACCAGCACCAAAGGTACAAAAGCAGGACTGAGTAGCCAGGGCAGAGGACAGCAGCATCTTTTAAGAGTCTGACAGCCTGTTGTGTGCCAAGTTACTGCATTGTACCTTTAGAGATGCAGCCCAGTTCCCCTAGACATATCTGTGCCTTTGTGCCTTTCTTGGACTTGGTCATGAGCTTGCAAACAGAGCAACAGTGTGAAGATGGGAGAAGTGGGTGCAGGAAACACATTTGCTATTGTGTTGACCCCAGAATTGGAAATGGCCAATCTCCTGATTGCCAGTTTTGACTTGCTTACTTGGTTTGGGTTTTTTCTTTCCCCTAGACCAGAGCTGAGGCACCATCAATGCAGAAGATTCATAAAAGTCTCATCAGATGATTCACTCCTTCTCACTTTATTTTTGCAAAGCTCAGGGAGGATTAATGGTTGATGTTGTTAGTATCATTGTGTGTCCAGTAGGGTTTGTGCCCTAGCTCTGAGAATCCTTTTGGTAGCCAGGGCTGCTGTACTGTCCAAAGTCACAGTACATTGGCAGAAGTTCAGATGCAGTACAAGCTACTGGATGGAGGAGCAGGGTGTCATTAATCAGCATTTTTGGGAGCCCCAACTGGGACTGAAGCTGAAGTCTCATGGGCTGCTGCACCCAGAACTCAGAGAGCTCTGGTGTGAGTGGGCTTTCTCCAAATGGAATGGGAATAGGCTGTACTTGGGGAGGTGGAATTCACCCCGTGGGCTGCCCAGGCATTGAAGACAAGCTCTGGGATAAACATTCACCAAACACTGATCCTCTTTTCTCTTGCAAATAATGGACTGCCTGTGTCTTTCAGATCACAGAACTTCTCCAACTAATGAGTCAATTTAAAGAAATGGGCTTTGAACTAAAAGACATTAAGGAGGTCTTATTATTACATAACAACGACCAACACAATGCTTTGGAAGATCTAATGGCCCGTGCAGGAGCCAGCTGAAAACACATTCCTGGATTCTGGGCTGCAGTGGAGCAGGACCAGCCCCACCAGCTTCAGCTCTAGAGTGATGTGCAGGAAGGAGTCCAGCTGCTCACATCTCTGGAGTGGCTGAGTTGAGCCCGCCTGCCTGCATCACTCCAGCATTTCCCAGAGACACAACTTTCTTTCTTAAATTAAATTTTTAAAGTGTCCTTTCCTAAGTTTCCTTTTTCCAGCTTGGCCACGGCGAGATCAGGCTGCCTGACCTCTACTGGACTTGTACATAGGTAGGGACGGGAGCGGTTTGCCCCGCACAGCGTTGCACTGGAGTTGGTTCTGAAACTAGGATGCTTTGGTTCTTTGAAGCTGCTTTCATGGTGTCTGCTTGTACTGAATTACTTGACTGTGTCACAGTCCAGATTAACTGGTTAAAATTGACCTTAGTGCAATGGAGTTTTATTTTTTGGTTGAAAGTTAGTCTGTAACTTAGTGAAACACTGGTTCAGAAACTGTCGCTATGCATAAAGAGAGAAGCTGTTCCTCTGGTGGGTTTTGGTTTTCTTGGTTTTTTTATTTGGTTTTCTTACCCATGCATCCAACACTTCTGCCAGACATGAGCGTCCCATGCAGAGTGGTGTAAGTTCTCTTGAAACAGGTAAGCTGTGAACTCCACCTGGACCTGCAACTTGTGTTTGTTCTTGAACCTGAAGGCAGAGAGCTGGGGCTCAGTGTTCTTTATCCCCCAGGCTTGTAGGATATTTAAGACAATGCCCTGCTAGAAAATCAGTTATCTTTTTGTTTTAAATAACACTCAGTGTGATGCAGGAGGTTTCTATCAAGCACTTTCTTTAAAACAAATATACTCACTGCATTAGTTCCATTTTTTTTCACACTGCTATAGAATTACATAATAACACCTATTACTAGAAATGAGGTTTGGGGATGTTTTTGATAGTTCAAAGTATTACATTGTACATTGTTCAAGTTCTGAATACATAAAATATCAACAGTCTTGAGGAATCTTTAATTTGCTAAGTATTTTGATTCTGCAGAAGAACAACTAATAAAACCCTCAAATATAACTCCCAGTGTCATTGTTCCCATCTCTCATGCCCTTTTTGACTTAAGCAGATTAAGATCTTGCTGGATGCTGCCTGTCCAGGTGCTGCCTCCTCCTGTGGGCACACATGCCAACACAAGTGTTGGGAAGAACAACCAGAGGTCTCCAGGCAGGCAACTGCAGTGGTGGACATGCTGCTTTTTAATGTTTGGTTTGTTGCAAAAAAAACCAAGCCTAGGGATCCAAACATGTTAAAGCATGGAGCTGGGAGCACTGGACGTCGGAGGGGGAAACAGCTCAGCTCATTGCCTTGGTTTAGTTTTTTTTCAGGAGGTTTTATCTCCTCAGGACCTTGAAGGAGATGGAAATGTCTCCACTGTGCTGTTAACTGACCAAAACATCTAATGTGGGCCCAGTGTTAACTCCTGGAATTCTCTGAGGTGCTCAGGTATGTTCAGTGCATACCTTACTTGAAATGATGCTGAAGAGACATATAGCTGGCACGTGTCTAGGAAATGGGGAGATGGAGAGTGAGTAGAACCAGGACAGATTGCCTTGCATCCAATCATGTAGCATTGAGCTTCCTGCATCTAGTGGTGTGGCTGAAATTAAAACTTGTGTAAGGAGGATGGTCAGCAGTTGGAGGGTCAGCAGCTGCTGCTTCTGTGGTGTGGGCAGAGCAGCTTTCCCTCACAGGTGAGAGATTTGTCAGTTTTGAAACCAGGAAATAAGAGTTCCTGACGGATCAGAAAAGCTGGAAAGCACTGTCACTGCTGAGAGCATTTGGTTGTGTTGCTTCTGTTTTCTCAGTTAAAATCCAGCCAAGTCCCTGTTTGGTTCTAGACAGTCCTAAAAGGGTGAGAAGTTTTGCCAGTGAAGAGACAACTAGTCCAACCAAACCTCCAAATAAAAGAATATCTTTGTTTGTGTTAATGTATGTTCAGTTCATTCACAACCCCATCATCCAGGAAACTTCCCAGGTCAGGCTGGATGGGACTCTGAGCAACCTGCTCTGGTTGCAGATGTCCCTGCTCCCTGCAGGGGGGTTGGATCAGATGAACTTCAAAGGTCCCTTCCAACCCAAACCTTTCTCTGATAGTGAGGTCTGCGTGACTTGGTGGATAGACCTATGAGAAGTGTGGATTTAGCATCAAAACTGGCAGTTGTGCTTTTAGCCAGAGATGCCTGGAGCTGCCTCCTGGTGGTTCTTGAACAGCAGCAGCCTGTTGAGGACTCTTGACACTGAAGAACCATCCTGTCACCCACAGGGCAGCCAAGGGCCCCCACTTTACCTGCATGTGGCTGGAGATCTGGTGGGATGGGAGGTGCTGCTGTGGCTCCTGCCTTGTTTTGACGGTGAATTCTTCAGTGGGAGCTGCAGATGCCTCCACCATGCCCCATGGCTCCATTTGGCTGGACTCTGCAGGGACTGGGCTCTGCAGGAGCACCCCTAGCAGCTGGGGCTGCTGATTGCAGAGCCTGGACCAGCAGGCTTTCTGCAGGGTCTGTGGCCAGGCAGCTCTCCATGATGAGATGACCAACACCTTCTGCAACAAAACCTGGTGCAAGGATTGTTCTGCTGCTGCCACAGTCTCCTCAAGTTGGCTCCATGAGGCTGGTGGCTGGAAATACCAGCTCCATCAACAGGCCAGGTAAGAGGATCTCAAACCAACTCCCAGACTCGGTCTTTTGCAACCAAAGCAAATAGGTGTTTTTAACACATTTACTTCAAAACAAGTTTTACCAGGATTCTCTAGTAAATTGAATTTTATTTAAAATAATTCCAGTTCAAATAAAATATCAAGCAACTGGCCTTGAGCATTGTCTTTGCACCTGAACACAAAAGTGAGCCCATTTTGGCTCTCAGTGTTTGTCCATGGCCAGTCTTTCAGTCTCTGAGGTGCTGCAATGACACTTTCTTAAGCTGAAATTCAAACCATTCATAGAGCTGTCACTGGCATCAGACAGCAGGAGGGGATGACACTTCTAAAAGGCTCATTTAGCACATTTTCACCCAAAGATTAAAGCAGCATCTGGGTGTAAGAGTGGAGGAAAAAAAAAAGTTAACTGCCCTTGACAACAGCTTTGGTAGTTTCCATGACATATTAGGAGCCCTGTGCTGGTATTTCCTGGGTGTGCAGCACCTTAAGGGTATCAGCAGCCCTGTTACTGCCAGGGATGGGTGGATTGTCACAGCTACAGCTGTATTACTTTCATTTCAATCCAATCTCACATTCAGTAGGGAAAATAAAATTCTGAGCACAAACTGATAATAAAATCTTACATTTAACAAGCTCTAGTCCTGTGGAATGGCTGGATGGCTAATGTATCATATTTTTCAGACCTTGGAAAACAGCATTGTTGTTTTGTTTGTTTATTGCTTGGTTCTCAATGTTCCCAGCCATTCCTCCAGGGAATGAGTAGTTCCTGCTCTGGGAACTTGTGCTGGAGCTCAGACAGACTTGCATTTTTTTTCACAGCTGACTTAACTCCTGTCTCCTCTGCTTAGGGAAATGTTTGGTCACTCATCTGTCACAACTCTGCCTGAAAACACCGAGCTCAGATATGGTGCTATTGGGTGTGTGAGTGGTTCTTCCTTGCATGTTGCTTCAGAAATGGCCAACTGGGGCAAGAGACTGAAAATGCCTGTGAACATCCTTTGCTGAAAAACCCGAAAGTGCTATCAACTGATACTCATCTCCCAGCTGTCAGTTTTCACTTGTAGCACTGTGTTACTGTACACAGGCATCTCCTCTCCTGTGACTTGTGCATGCATCCTCCAGCCTGACCCCTTCCTCTGCTCCAAAGGAAGTTGGAGAACTCCTCTGCAGCTGCCTGGTAGCCCTGTATGCTGCTGAGAAGGTGCTGGTGCTCACATCTATTTATGCTTCCAGAAGGTACAAGACTACCCAGACAAAAACATGTTCTCACCTTATTCACCTACCCCAGGAAGTGGAGGGAGCCTTTCTAAGAAGTTTGAAAGGTGCCTGTTCTTCCCTCCGTGGTTTTAATGAGGCAGGGGCTGTCCCAGTGCTTTACAGCTCTCTGGTATGTGTGAAGCACCCCTGCCCTGAGCTGTGCACAAACACTGAACTACCCCTGCCAGTAAAGAGTCTTGCTCAGGACGTGCAATGTCTCTGGGTGAGGAAGGCTTCTGAAACTTGGGTTCAAGTGTGACTTGGGCTGGCCTGTATCCAGGACATAGGAACCATCGTGAGAGCCCTGCATTCAGACCCTGTAGCAGCTTTCCATTCTGCTCCAGACTCAACTGCAAGATGGAGACTAACCAACCAGTGCTAAAAACATCCCAACAGCCAGGCCACTGATGTAGATCTCTCTTACCAGTCCTCCTCTTGCACTTTGTTCCTCAGGTCTACGCTGTGTGACATTCCTGGGAGTGTTTGCAACAAGTGTGCATCCCAGATAACTGTCACTGCAATTACTGTGCTGCTGCTCAGCCAAACCAGGGCTCATGGGTAGCTGAAGCAGCAGGCAGTAACATCCACAGCTGGTCAGGCAGCAGTGTTCCCTTACCCTTGGCATTTCTGGCTACTGAGAAGGCTTTGGTTGAGCCCCTACAGGCATTACTGAGCAGACAGGGAGATGGCTGACCATGCTGCCACAGCCCTCATTTTGGGTGGAAGCACTTGCACATGTCAGCTGAGCATCTTTCAAGGACACTTAGAGCTTCAGCAAGTGGACTTGCTTGGTGTTCAGATGTGCTGCATGCAGCAGCAGAGCTTCTCCATCTGATCACTCTCTGATTCTAGATTGAAATACCAGCTTTAATTAACAGCACCGTTAGCAGCTTCTGAAATCCCACTGCCTCTGCCCAGACACTCTTGTTGTGTACACCCCATGATGCCAGTCCAGTGATGAGCTCTCTAGAGTCATAGTGCAGAGGTCAGAGCTGTTTGCAGTGGGTAAGCTGCTGGCCTCTCCCTCTGAAACCCACCTGCTTATTGGCATGCCAAATGAGCCTTGGGTACACAGTCGTGCCAAACCACTCGTTGGCCATTACTTAAGCCACCTGTTTCAGGGGCTCTGGAGCATTTGTCCCAAGCACAGAACAAATGTGACAGTATTTGTTGCTTCTGAGAGTGACAGCACTTTCTTGCCCTGCTGTGACTTCCATTTACTTACAGTTTAGTTACGTGAGTGTGCTTAATAAAGAATGTCTCCTCGCTCCTGCCTGGCTTCTGCTTCCACACACTTTTCTGGATAGCTGTTGAGCATTTCTGTTCAGCCCTGCATCTGCTTCAACACGTTTTTTCTTCTCCTTTCATTTTCTTGGGAACAGAGAAGTGCCTCTAAAATGTGAGAAGCTGCTATGAATCCTGTGGAGAGCACTGCCTGAAGCATTGAGATATATTCAAAGGCTGCTGAATTATTATTCTTAAAAACATAGCTTACTGGTTTTAAGGAAATACAAAAGCTCAGGGTGCCAGGTAGTCAACTCTCATTTACTTGGAATTCTCTCCATCTTTATCTTAAAATACACACTAATAACAAACACCAAACCAAAAGCTACTCCCTACCCACCCACACTCTGCATCAACAAGTGTGGTGAAACACTGGCTGTTTCCAAAACTGGTCTGTAAGCAAAGAAGGTCTAAACTGCTGGAGGTATTTGCAGGGACAGGTCAGTGCCAGGAGAGGCTAAGCAGAGCTGAAGTTGGGCTCTCATTGTTTGGATACACTTTGACTTCAGCACCAAGATTTCATCCAGCTTGGTCACGAAATTCTGAAAATCCTGGAGAGGAAGGCAAAAAGGAAGTTTAGGGAACAAAGGCAGCAGCAGGTTGGAGAAAAAAACCCCAACATATGCACTGTAACTGCACATAAAAGCATATAATCAGTGTTACCTCACAAAAGTCCTGATTCTCACAAAGGTCAATGCCACTAAATACTGAGGTTCACTTACTCTGGTAGCTTTATCTGTTGGTGAATTATAGGTCATACAATGGTTTAAAACTAAAAATGTGTAAAAGCACCTGAAAACATGAAAAGCTACCCTGGTTAGCTCTTCAGAGTGCTTGGTGTAGGGAATGCTCATCTGACCTGCAGACTTAAAATGTGCTTAGCTCTGTTCCTGACACCTCATGTTGGATCATGAAATAAACGATGAGTGAGCCACTTGCTGATCAGACACAAGAGCCCATTCTTGGGACACAGAAGGGTCACAGGGACAGGCCAGTTCTTGCAGGGCTACAGGTCTGCTAGATCTGACTTGCAAAAACACCAGCAGCATGTGTAGCCTCAGCCAAGGGTAACTTTACCTTCTGTAGCAACCTGCCACATGGATAAAAAGTGATGTGAAACTGTGATTAAAACCGAAAGGGGCAGTGCATTAATAAGGCAGCATTCAGAGTTGCTCTGCTCTGAATGGCTGAGAGCCAGGTGCACAGGTCAGTGTCTCAGAATCTGGGAGGTGTGAGCATTCTCAGGGCTAAGGGACTTCAACTGCCAGTTGAACCACATAAACAACATTCATTCAAAAGGTTATTTGGCAGGATCCCAGCTGTCTCGTGCACTTTCTTGCAGGGACATAAGGACTGTAACAAAGACCACCCTAGGTGTCATGGCCTATTTTTATTAAGCACTTGAAGTTCTGATTGTTTTGCTATGTGGCCAGTCTTTGTAGGAGTATCTCCTGCGGCCAAAGTTCTGTGACTGGTGAACTTGAAAATAGGAGGAGAGAAACTGATATGAGAAGTCCAGTCTGAATCCATTGCCCAGAGGCCATACTGTGCAGTAACACTACAGGATATGTTATTCACACACTGCTGAGAGGCCTGGAAGCTTGTCATAATTCTGTTACCCATAAAATGATTGCTTGCTGCAAGAGGCAAATAAATGGTATGGGGGAGGGTTTGGTCTGGTGTCTAATGCCCAGCAGAATTACAAAGAACAATCTCAAAAGATTAAAATAAAAATTACAACTAAAAATCTAAAAGATTGCTTTGTATCATTGCATACTCTGCCACAAAACTAATACAGTATATGACTCTTGTGCTGCTCTGTGCCATCTGCTAATACACCACATGCAGCTGGAAATCATGGCAAATAAGCCAGTGGTGACTCCGTTCTGGAATCCCTGAGGCAGGAGTCCCTGCAGCTGTACCTCAGATCTGAACTGTGACAGGAGTTGAAATGGCTCCATAATGTAATGCAGTGATGGAGCTTGGCTTTGCTGGTAAGAACAGGGAACTGTGAAGGCAGTAGGTTCTCACTGGGAAACATCAATAGTCTGGGTGAGAGACGAGACTTCTCACACAGATGCCCCAGGCATCTGGACACAGGAGAAACAGAGGACTGGGAATGCCTGGCTGACAGTGGGCCCAGGCAGGTGCCAGCCTTTAGGTCTAGCCCCACTACTGTCATCTGAGACAAGGGAAAGCCAAGAAACGCTTGAGTGACAAGTCAAGAGCCTGTGAGGGCACAAGACAAAGTGGTTAGAGCACTGGAGTGAGTGGGACCAGGGGCTGGAAAATCTGCTGCATGGCAAGCAAGGGACTCCCAGAAGGAAGCAGCAGTGTGGTACTGTGCCACCAACTGTGTCACAGTGTTATGCTTTAGACCCGCCTGGATCTGTTCCTGGGTGACTTGGTCTAGGTGATCCTGCTCAGGCAGGGGGGTTGGACTAGATGATCT
>JAOEGS010011469.1:20628-34964 GCA_025447755.1 Corythornis vintsioides | reverse complement strand
ATTTATATTTTAAGTACTGTTCTGAGGAATCCACAAGAAATGCAATTGAGTTTTCATTACATTTCATTATAAAGCCCTGGGACAGGCTGCCCAGGGAGGTGGCGGAGTTACTATCCCTGGAGGTATTTAGAAGCTGTGTAGATGTGGTTCTGAGGGACATGGTTTAGTGGTGTCCTGGCAATACTGGGTTAATGGTTGGACTTGATGATCTTGAAAGTCCAACCAGAATGATTCTATAATTCTAATATCACTAGTGATAAACTGGACACTGCAGTCTCTGTGCATTTGTGTGGGCTCACGGAGGCCCCGTAAAACCTCGCTGAGCAGCTCAGGAACCCAAAACCTGAAGATTTGGCTGCAAATTTATAGAGAAGGGAGTTGAGGTGCCCTTGGTTGATGTTCTTCCATCTCCATCCTGGTATTCCTCGCTCTCAGCATTGCTGCTCTGTGCTAGGGCTTATCTCACACAGGCACGTGTGCCACATCCATCTGGCTTTCTCCCCAGCCCTGCACCTCCCCGTGTGCCATGCTGGCAGCTCTGCCCTGCTGGTGAGCTGGGGTAAATACCAGCCTGCAGGTGCTTGGTCACTCACTCGAAGCTTTTCTTCTGTGCTGAAGCATTTATTTATTTTTTTTTTATATAATGCTTTCTGCAGTTACCTGGGCTGGCGAGGTCAAGCTGTGGGAGGTGGGACCTCCAAAGGTGCAGCAAGTCAGGTGAACGTGATGGGTGAGGGGAGACATTCCTTCACTTTGGGGGGTGTGATGTGACCAAGTTCTAATTAAAGCAGTGGCAGTAGATTATTAGGGCAGATAAATGCTGCCTTGTTACAGCCCTCCTGGGTCGTGTGTAAGGAGTAGTCCTTTTAGAGGGGATGGATGGATGAATGAATGAGTCGTCAGTGTGAGGGATAAAGATCAGCATTGTTAATCACTCTGGAAGTCTTCCGTGGGAAAATGTAAACTTATGAGGGAAGATACTGTCCATAAATGCAGTTAAATATTTACATAACTCGGGGATAAAACTTTGAGATTAAAGGCATGCAAGTACCCAGTCTTGTTTGGGTTCCTGTCAGCTATAACTAAGACTTGTACAGCTGGAGTTGGTCAGTGGTGGGCTGTATTTCTGATGATATTTTGCTAGTGGTTATGAAGAACTCCACGCCACTGTCAAAAAAAATCAGTTGTTCTGGTCAACGTGCAGGTAAAAAAAAAAAATAAATTAGAAACTTGGGAGGCTACTTTTGCTTAAACTCTTGAGCTTGAGGTGGAGTTAACTCTTCCCTTCTGGTGTCTCTGGGTAAGCAGTGTGCCAGTCAGGGTTACCCAGGTGAGGGCCATGGTGACTGATCACCCACCTTCAGCTTGGGGCTGTTGATATATTTGCAGGGTGAGACAGAATGACTCTAAGAGGGGATTGGAACCCCTCCCAATAACTGGAAATGGTAGGAAATGTTCCTGTGCTGATCCTTGATTTTGTAGTTCTCTCAAAAGTTCTTTTTGTCCTTTTCCAGCTATTGGAATATGATACAGCCCTTGCAAAAAAACCCAAAAACTGTGTGCTTTCATGTAAATGCAATGAGGATGAGCCTTTGAAAACATATCTTAGCTGATGCTGATGAATAAACAAACTTGGCCAGAGTGAATCTTTTCATCTAACTTCAAGAGCCACACTGTAATGAAGTAAATATAGATGTACTTAATGGGCTTCTTTCATCCAAATATGTAACAAACCCTCCAAAGTAATGCAAACAAACCTAAAATGGATTTGTAAATGGCTTTTTTTTTTTTTTTTTTTTCCCTCCCTTTGGTGCTGGAGCAGTTTAATCTAGCCAGGCTAGGATGGGAATGGAGCTTGCTCCCAGAGTGCATGCTAGCCTCAACAGGAGGGGACAGGGAGTGTGCCAGAGACCCAGCCCTTCTCCTGTGGGTGTTCTGCAAAAAAAAAAAAAAAAAAGGCAGAAAGTGCTTGTTCCATGTGTGGTTTAAAACACCTTATTTGATGAGCTTCTCCCTCAACTCATCCCTTTGGAAGGCATCTTGTGGATGAGGCTTTGAGAGGCAGGGAGGCATATGCTGGCTGCCCTCTGCTGCCCCTCAGCTCAGTTGCTGAGCCTGGGCTGCACCAAGAGACCCCTCCAAGGGTGGCAGGGCTGGCAGCCACCTCTGGGGCTGCTTCTTCCTGGTGTGGAAGCATACACTAGCATGCCTCGGGCCTTGCTTGTGTGCCCCAGCCTGGTTCCTAGGGTCACAGAGTACTTGAATTTGGTGTGAAAGGTGGCCTCTGGGTCATGGGGACAGCTGCTGGGGCATGGTGGTTGAAGCACGACTGCAGAGGTGGAGGTGATTTTGGCAGCATCTTTTTTTGTTGGGAGGTGTGGGGACGAGGAGGAGGAGATCAAAGAACCATTCTGCTCATCTGGATATTCACAGTGGTTTTGGTTTCATTTCAAGACTTGCAGGGTGACTGTTTTCAGGGACAGAGTTTATGAATAGATGAGTGACTTGTGAAAAGTGTGGCTAGCAAATAGAACCACCTGGTTTCACTGTCCTTGCTTCAGGAAGAAGACCAGTGTATAACATTTGCATTGTATTTGCCATCACAGAAACAGCCTTTGAATCCTGTCTTTAAAAAGCACAGTTATAAAACCATTTTACTTTAAAGACAAATGCTTTCTGTTGAAAAGGATCAACCCTGTTTTGGAGAAAAAAAAAAAAGCATAACTTGGTCTTCTGTTTGCTTACTAGGAAGATTTCAGGTCAATTTTAGAATAAAATTCCATTAAAAGCTGGGCAAATATGCTTGTAAGAGTTTGAATATTAGACTGTTTAGACAACTCTGTCAGCATTATTACAGATATTCTTCAGGATGAGCTTTTTCTTTGCTGAGCTCTTGATGAGCAGGATTTGCTATAATGATTTCTGTGAGCGTTGGAGGAATTTTGAGAAAGAGCTTTAAGTCTAGCAGACTGTTGTACTTCAAAAAAACACAACAGTGATTTCCTAGAGTCTAGATTCTACTCACTTTCTGACACCTTGTGTAGCCAGCCAGCCAGTTCAGCTGGTGTCTGGTTGTGCCTGTGCCACTGTGCACACAGTGAAACGTATTAAATGTTCAGCTCCAGATGCCTCCACCTTGAGATTTACTCATAAATAATTGACAGCCCTTGGAAACAAAACCTCTTCATTACTCTGTGGATCCCTCACCTCTTCCATGCTCATTGTTCCTGCAGGCAGGAGGGGGGAGTTGGAGGTGCTGCTTTAATGAAGGTGTTTGTCAGCAGCCACTGCTCCTTTCAAAAGGCCACCCAACTAAACAGTGGCAAGGAAATGCACTACAGAAAATAAACATTTTATTGTCCTGTGACATTCCAGCGTTGACATTCCAGCTCCTTAGCTGCTCTAAGCGTCTCTTCCACCCTAGTGTAGAAGCAGTGCTTATGAGGAATTACTTCATGAAATGTTTGCATCTAGTGTACTGCAGGATAGGGCATCGATGTAAGGGCTGTTTGGTGTGCACTACCAATGAAACTCAACTATTTGGGCTTGATCTTTCAAAATTTTACTTCAGTTAAATATCCTTGCTCAGACTGTTGGCTACAATGGGACAGTGTGTTGGTGTGATTGAGATCCTATTTACCAGAGGTGGAAGTGTAGTGATGAATTTCCTCATCTGCAAAAAAAAGAGCTATCCTGCCACATCTGACTTAATAAACTGTGTTTGAGTTGACCTAACAAAATCTCATTTTAATGGAAAAAGTGTCTTAATGTCAGAGCAGTTCATCTTTCTGATGACTTGATTGCTTTAGAGTTATTAGCCAAGTTCTGCAACAGTCTCTAAAGGTGCTAAAACTTGCTTGCAGTTTAATAGCCTGAACTATTGCTAATGCACAGGAAATGTTCCAGTCACGTCACTGAGAGAACCTGAACAGATCTTACAGCTGTTTTAACGGGAGGTTTCAGATGTTACTTGTGTTTAATTGAAAGGTGAATGCTATAAAGCTTTGTCAGTCTGCTCTTTCCAGATGACAGCACTTTCTGTGGAGTAAGAATGCTGATCCCAGCTTTCAGCTTCAGGATTCGTAGCTCAAACTCTTCCTTTTTTACTTGGCAGGAGTGTGCATCTCTGGTGCTGCCTGGATTTGTGTCTCCCAAAAAAGAAAATAGATGGATTTCAATCCAATAAAATGTGAAATATGTCCTGAAATAACAGTCACATTCTGCCTGATACTGTAGAAAAAGGGGCCTTTGCCCCTTCTTCTATAAACCAAAAGATTAAGCTTGCTTATAAAGGATTAACAGAGCTCTCTTCTGTTAGTTCCTAGTGGTGTAGTCGAAGTGCCTGATTCTACATCAGTGGAAAATCCATTATCAAGTCAATGGGACTTTTGCAGCTGAAGCCAAAGGGATTAGAGGCTCGTCATTTGGAAGCGACGGGAGGAGAGAAAGACCTGGATATGCTTGTTGCCACATGGCTAGCAGCCACCACTGGGGCCTGGAAACAAAAAAAAAGTCCAAATAAGGTCTTTGGTTGCCTCAGGAAGGATATTTCCAGAGGTGTAAGGAGGGGCTGTACAGTAACCATACCTGGGGTGCTGCAGGGTGTGAGTCGCTACTCGTGTCCAAGCAAGGTGACTTCAGAGGGGGAGAGGTATCCAGAGAAAGATGATCCAAAGTCCTCTTCTGGGGATTGTGCCCTGGTGGGGGAGGGTTACACGAGGAGGCCAGATGTGCTGTGGGAGGAGTTGGGAAGAGCAGTGGAAGGGGGATGTGCAGGTTTGGGGGTGAGGAGTGTGGATTTGCACCAGTGCCTACACCACTCTCTCTTACCTTCTACCCACGTGTTGGATTACGAGCCTGGAGAGTAAGGGAGATGCAGGAAGAACCATCACTGAAGAATTTGCTGCTGCTGCTGTGGAGGGTGATGCCCTTGGCAGCTTGGTAGGTACCCATCCAGGGATGGAAGCTAACACATCACAAAAAGCTGTTTGGAGTAAAAATTACACTTTTTGCGAATATTTGGTAAATGTAAGTGTATTGTTTTGATCTGTTATAATAGGTGAGATGCTGGCATTTAGTTTTGCAATTACAGAGATTAAATTAATTTCATTTTCCACTTGTTAAATGCAAAATAATTGAGCACCATCACGGAAGGTTGGGGCTCTCTTGTTTGTAGCTTCATCATTTATTAATCTTAACACATTAGATGAGAGCTAGATGAGAGTCTTTATAGATTTGCTTGCCTAAGGAAGAAGAAAATACAGAAAGGCCAAACTCGATAAGCATTGAGGTGCTGTCAAATAGTGTCTTCTTAGGACTTGTAATAAAGACCACTGCTTTTTCCCCAGAATGGTGACTTGGTGCTTAAAACAGCCTGACAAAGCTCGTGTTTGGACAAATTGCTTGTGCAGTTCTTCCCCCTCATGCTGTTTGGGGATATAACCTTATAATTGGGCAGGCAAAGGAAACTGCAGAGGAGCCTGCTGTAAAAAGGTGGGATTTGGTGCTGTCTTGGCCAGTTTGTTAGCTGGTTGTCCTAGTTACAGGAAGGAGATGTTTGTGAGATGTGCCTCCCTGTAATTTAGCCTGGTCAGAAGATGAAGCTGGGCAGATGCAGGCAGCAGTGCCAAAAGTCCTTGTCCTTCTTACCTTTGTGTAGCTGGAGAGGATCTGAAAATTAGATATTTCTCTGTCTCTGCAGCTCCAAGTAGCCCCAGCACTGTCAGCCATGGATTAGTGAAATAAATCCCTCGCGTTCACAGTGAATTGGAAAGTATAAAGAGAGCATAAAGAGCATTTTCTGCCTTTTTTTTTTTTTCCCCTCCTTTTAATGTGTCATTTGGTAGCTGTCACAGTGACCTCCCATTTCATTTCTGTGTGGATTAATTCCTCACTCAAGGGAGTAGTAGTATGTGACATTACACATTCAGACCTGAGTAAACAGTTACCTACAAAACACCTGGAACGAATCTGTGCTTCAAATATCATCAGTTAATGCAGTTTAGTCTGTTTTTCTAATGTGATTTTTCTTTCCTTTTTGTTGTACCTCTTAACTGTGTCCTTGGTCATCAAATAGGATGCATACATACGCAGGCACCTTCTAGTGTTGCCAGTGTAGCCAAATGTGGGGAAAAAAAATATTCATGGCAATTTAGTACATGAAACTTGCCAGTGTGTTGGGAAGTGGGTTTATGCTGGTGATGCAGAGGTAAAATGGTTTGGTTTTCCAGGATATTTTGGTAGACAGAATATGAAATCTTTTATACTGTTGTTCCAGTCAATTAGATTGACTGTAGTGAAAATGGAAATTATTGCTTCCCCTCCCCCCCATCTTCTCAACATGAAGATTTAATTTCATACTCTTGGTTTACATTTCAGTATCAATTGTGTATTTTAATTTGTGCAAGTGAACCCTGAAGCCCTTAATTGTGACCTCATCTTTAATTTTGCTCACCAGGTCCATCTCATTTCTGGAAAGAGCATACCCTGGGAATTGATTAGTGCTAACAGTCGGGTAAAAGGCAGAGAGAGGTGATGTCTGTATCTGGTTTCTGGAGTGCCTTGTGCTGTGGGGTCTTCTCAGTTATGATGAACTGATAGATGCTGTTTCCAGGTGATTTCTGTTACCAACCTTCTCAACAAGCCTGGGTAAAAACAGCCCTAGAGAAAGTACTGGAGAAAGCAATCTAATCCAGAAGCAAAGGTTTGATTTCCTACCAACATGGAGGTCAGTATTATGAGGGAATTTGAGAAACTATTTCCTGGGTAAAGCAGATAGCCAAGTGCATCACAGCGTTTCTGTGTTTCTCATGTATTTGGTGATGGGACCCCCAAACTCCTGCAGGAAAGGTCTTGACAGACCAGCCTGACTGTGTCCTGGTTTCCAGGGGAGCCCAGAACTGAACACAATACTCCAGATTTGGGCTCACTAGGGCAAAATAGAGGGGGAGGTGTGACCTGCTGGCCACACTCTTCTTAATGCACCCCAGGAGACCCTTGGCCTTCCTGGCTGTAAAGCAGACTGCTGTGTTAACCTGCTGCTCACCAGGACTCCCAGAGCTGGGAGCTGGGGAAAACTCCAGCAGGTCAACCCCTCACCTATTACTGGTGCATGGGGTTACTCCTCCCCAGCTGGAGGACCCTACACTTGCCCTTGATGAACTTCATTAGGTTCCCCTCTTCAGGTTGTCCACGTCTTTCTGGATGGCAACACAGCCTTCAGTGTATCAGCCACACCTCACAGTTTTGTATCATTTCACTGAATCTAGAGGAATAATAATAATAAAAAACGCAAACAAAAAAACCCAACCAAACAAAACACCCTCAGGAATTTCTGTGGTTAAACCATCTGTCAACAGGTAGTGATCGATTTTCTCAGGTGTAATTCTGCAATGTTGGTGTTCATCATTTAATAAAAACCATGCTCCCTGCAGTTCATCGGCAGCTGGCACTTAGAAAGATTGAATTCAGAAAAAAACCACCTTCTTGTGAAGATTCCTATAGGTAAATGATCAGAGCTGAGAGATTTGTCCCTTTTAAACACCTAGCTAAGTGGTTCTGTTAACGCTCTGGTGCCTGCACCATGTGTCTGTGCCAGCCTGCAAAAAAATGAGTGCCATTAAGTCAGCTTTATCCTGGAGTGAGGTTTTGGTGGCAGGGAGAAGGGCAGGGCAACTCCAGCTGGTGTCTTGGATGAGCATCAGAGGAGTGTTGTGGCTGGAAGTGTGTGACAAACTCAAACTGGGCTCTTACCCACTCTTCTGCATGGTCTTCCCCAGTGGGTTTCTGTCCCTCAGCCCTGTCACTGGTGGGTTTTCGATGCAGGAAAGGCTTCAGGTCTGAAAGCATAGTCTGGCAATTCAGTGCCTGTGGAGCTTTGAACGAGGGGGTGCTGGTTACCTTTTGTAGTGTAAAGAAATACATGCCAAGACTTCAAGGAGCTTCAGAAAAGATCTGAACTGGGTGTGTGCATATCTACCTTTTAACTTCTAGGGCTTTTTAGACACTGAAGTACACCTTTCCCACACCCAAATAACAACAGACCGGTTGAAACCAGCAGATAATCAGGACGGAGAAAATGAATATCCTCAGGCTTGGCAGGAGAGTCTGCTCAAGCACATTGTGGAAGTCACATAAGGCATAGAAGCAAGGAGAAAGAGTGGTCTGCTGGAAGCCCAAACATTGGGAGTTAAGACTGTAAAGATATCCTGGAGCATATGGGTATCTGCCTCTGATAATTCCAAGAAAAATAAAAACCCCAGCCAGACTGTGTTGAATCAAATGCAAACTGAGCACGAAGATCTGAAAAGGCCTTTGAAGAACAAAAGAGTCTGCAACATAAAAGTAAATGCCGAATGGCGCCCGTGTCCCTCGGAAGGTGGGCAGCACTGGTGGGCGTGGGGTCACTGGGCAGGACAGCAGCGAAAGGAGGAGCTGGTTGAACTGGTCATTGCCGGGGAACTGGGGTGTGTGCAGCGTTGGGTGGTGAAGATGGAATCAAGTGTCAAACTGCTGGGGTGTCACAAGGGGAGTGCTGAAGAGCTGGAGCATTGTGAGGAGGGAGCTGTCAGCGCGGGCTGCACCGAGCACAGCCAGGGCTTGGGAGAGAGCGCTGCTGCCAGCGGGAACCCGCGCCGGGGCGCCTCGTGGGTCTGACACTGCGTGGCGCTTTGAAAACTCTTGAATTGATGGCTGAAAGCAAGTGGTTGTTTTGAACAGACTGGCAATGACAGGTCCAGGAGGTGCTCCTACTCCTCTACTCTGCCCTAGTGAGACATCATCTAGAGTATGCTGTCCAGTTCTGGGCTCTCCAGTTCAAGAAATCTACTGGACAGAGTCCAGCGGAGGCTATGAGGATGATGAAGGGCCTGGAACAATCTGTCTGCTGAGGAAAGGCTGAGAGCCCTGGGGCTGTTTAGCCTGGAGAAGACTGAGAGGGGATCTTATTGATGTTTACAGGTATCTGAAGGGTGGGTGTCAAGAAGGCAGGGACAACATCTTTTCACTTGTGCCTTGTGACAGGATGAGGGGCAATGGATTCAAGCTGGAGTGCAGGAAGTTCCAGCTCAACATGAGGAAGAACTTCTTTACTGTAAGAGTTGTAGAGCATTGGAACAGATTCTTCAGAGAGGTTGTGGAGTTGCCTTCTCTGGAGACTTTCCAGCCCTGTCTGGCTGCATTTCTGTGTGATCTGCTCTAGTTTTGTCCTGCTCTGGCAGGGAGGTTGGACTTGATGATCTGTGGAGGTCCCTTCCAACCCCTAACACTCTGTGATTCTGTGACAGTCCTGGGAAGGTGTGAGCTCCTGGGAGGACAGTTTCCCTCCTTGGCCCACTCCAGCTCCCTCTTCTTGACATCTGCTTTACTCCCAGGTGGATGGGCACAGCAGTCCTCATGCCTTCAGTTTCTACCATTCTGCCTGCACACTCATAACTAAATTTGCTGTCTGAGTCCATCCTCCCCCAAATCTCCCTCATTCCTGATAACACATTAATCTTCTGCTTTGTGTAAGTGGAGAAAAATAATAGGAAAAAATGCGTGCTTGGCCTTTTGGGTATTTAATGAGAAAACTGTTATTATTTATAAATAATATATAGCTTTGAAGCTACACACTTTCTGCCCAGTTCCTATGTCTTGTAGAACTGCAGTGTCTGATTTACCTTCCACTGCCCATCTGCCATGCACGGTGAGGCTCTGTACGGCGCCGCTTCTCCTCCCGCCACGGCCTTCGCTCGCAGAGGAGAGATTTGCATAAGATGATTTCTTCATGTAAATGCAATCAGGCTGCTGCTCCAGCATCTTGCTGTAATGTATGTACCCATCCCCTAGAACTGGGCAGGTGTCTGCCTTGGGAATGGGAACTGTTTGTTTGCTGCAGTAGCTGGGGAGCAAGCTGGGTGCCTGTGCTGACAAGCTTCTGCTGCAGCCCTCGTAGCCATACCTGCTTTTGAGGCTTCTTTGAGAGAAAACCAAACCCAGCAGATGCAGGTTGGGGTGCAGGTGGGCAGTGCTGGAGCTCTGACAAGGGCTCCCCAAGGACACACTGGGTTTATGTGCTAGTCCTGAGCCAGGCAGCTGGCCCCGTGGGGACATCCCTCCCAGAGAGCTGACCTCATTCAAATGGGGCATATGCCAACAAGATAAGGAGCCCTGCTGTGTTGGGTGGTGTCAGTCGAGCTATGACATGGGGCTTGCTGTGGGTCTGGGGGGTGCTGGGGTGAAGCCTATGCCTGAGAACAAAGCAACCAAAGCAGCTCCCAGACCTTTCCTGCACCTCTTTGCTCCCAGTGCTCTTAGCCTTGAGCTTGTTTATATCCAGGGTGGCTGTTTCTGGCTAAGCCTCTTCATATAGGGCCTCTCCTCCCTGGTCCCATTTGTTCTTTTTGATTTCTCTTTCTGATCTTCCATTTCTCTATTATTTGTAGACATATTTGTAGCCATCTTGTCCCAGCTTCAGCAATTTCCTGGCACCTGCTTGTCTCCCCGTTACCTGAAGCATGAATAAATAAGATAAGGAGACATAGGCCAGTCATCCCAATTACTTTGTGTACATATATATATATATATATGCATATGTGTGCCCTCACTCTCTCCATTCTCTCCTTTCTGTCCTCTTCTCCAGCAGTCCTGGGGGAACAGGATTATTTTTGGGTGTGTATGTAGCATGGTGATGCTGCCACAGCATGAAAAAGCATTGACATATATGTTTTGATAAAACCAGAGCTGTATGGTATTGTTCATTTGGACTCCTAATGCCTAACCATCTACCACGTCACTGAGCTTGTCATCGCTGCCAGTAACACATTTTCTGCATTCAGGTTGTTGTTGCACAGCTTTATATTTTTGAAGTGGGAAGGTATAATATAGTCAATATGGCCTCTAATAATTATTTAATGCTAATATAGTTGATATGGCCTCTAATCATTATTTAATGCTAATACAGTCGGTATGGCCTCTAATAATTATTTAATGCCAGCATAGTCAATATGGCCTCTAATAATTATTTTATGCCAGTATAGTCAATGTGACCCCTAATAATTATTTAATGCTTTTTATACTAATGTTAATGTCTTCTGAATAACGGTTTATGGGAAGGATCTGCTAATTTAGGTAACGGTGAGAGTATTTTGATCCGTTGTGTAGTACCTGCAGAAGTTGGAGGGTATTTTTTTGAAGGCTTCTCCATCTTCCTATAATTACCAGATAATATGAACTTGCCAGCTCCAACATGCTAATGATTGCCTTCCAGCTTTTAGAGAGACAGAAATTACATACTAGCAGTCTCTGAAAGAGATTTTGCTTTGGTAGTGTAATAAAACCTACAATAGTGTGCTCTTCTTGCCATTGTGTAAACATCCATGAGTGTGTCCCCGGTCTTTCGATACAGAAAATAAAGAAGATTAAGCTAAATTTTGCTGTAGGAGTACTGAAATGGGCTATTGATGGCTTGGGAATGCTAGGTTTTGATAGATGAACTGCTTTGCCATTGTCTGACACTTTGTAGGGGTGCCTCATGAATAATGTTCATATCAGAGGTAAATGCTCTTACTGTCCAGTTTTTCTCTTTTTAAATTACGTCGTTTTTCAGCTTCTCCTGAAGGCCATTAGGAGGAAGGTGAAGAGAACTGTGTTTGGGTAATACTCTTCAATACATCTCATCTGTGATTCTGTGATTCATACATACAACAACATCCAGTTGGGTCTGGACTAACGGGGAAGAGATCTCTTTGACTGTTGTGCCATGAGCAATTTTATTAGTTGCATCTTGCTGTATCTCACTTTTAAAGAAGTCATTTGCAGCTCCTGAATCTGTCAGTGGTGGAGAGACTTCTTTACAGTGTTCATTTTCTTCTAAAATGCAGTTAGTGTGGGAGACTACTACAGAGGAGCATGGAGACCTTTAGCATTTAGTACTTACTATCATTAGGGCTGTGGAAGCCAAGGAGCAGTCTGAGGTAGCAGTCAACCTTTGGGTAAAGAAAGGAAAAAAGCAAAAAGGTGTAGAAGCTACAGCAAAAATATTCCCAAATCTGCAGGAAATCATCTAAGCCCTAAGTAAATAGAAAACACTTCTAAACTTACAGAGCTTTGGAAATCAGTTTCTTTGTTTCAGAAGTAAACGGTTCAACCCCAAGGCAAGGGGTGGTGGGAATTTACTGGGATGCTGCTACAGAAAGGGTCTGGAGGTAGGAGACAGGAGCCTCACCTCCTTGATTGATTCTAGAGCTGCAAAGCAGATCATACGTAGTTGGGAGAGTGCTCTGCAGGGCATGGGGACATTCAAAGAGAAAGCTTTTATAAGCTGATTTAGTATAATTTATTCGGAGAAATCATGAATTAGCTACTGCTGTTAATAGTGTTTTATACTGGTCAGTATTCTGAGTTGAGGCTCGAGTTATCCTGCACTTACTTCAAGGTGTGTGTAGTAAACTCTTGCTGGATGCCTTTTGTGTATCCTAAGTTTCAGTGTCTGTAACAGTTGGACTTCTCTAGTTAAGGTGAGGATGAAGAAAAATGTTGCCTGAGGCTTTAAGGGTGACTTGGGCTCAAAACCACCAGTTCATGTGTAGCTGAAATACCAGGAAATTGGCTTTTATGATTTTGGATGACTGCTGCTTATTCTCTTGCCTTTCCTATCTCCCCCACTACCCCAGATCTTCCCTTGATATGAAATTAGCCTTTATTGCAGCTACTGCATCAGATGGCAGTGAAGTCTTCTCCACACACTTTGGGTTTTTTTCCAGTAGCTAAGAGGCTGCTGTTGACATCCAAGTGTACTGCTGAATTGCTTTAAAAACTACTTCCCTACTGGGTCATGGGAAAGGTTTTCAGGGCAATGTTTTACCCTGATGCATCTGTAACTCGAGCAGCAGTCAGCAGCAGCAGCACCACTTCTGCAGCTTTTTCAACAAGGAAATAAATTTCACAGTCATTTTTTCATGTGTGCCAGTTCCATGGATTAAAACAGGCAAAGGGAATACAGCATGAAAGGAGGGTGGTTGTGGACCTGCTAGTTACCATGGAAATAGCTAATGACACGCATAGAGTAGTGGACCCAGGAGCATTTGATTCTGGGTATACAGTGTGTGTGACCCATCAGGGTAAGGCTGAGGTTGGTGTCTCCCCTTTTCTTCTCTCTCTTCCTTCCCTGCAATATTATGTCTGGAGGAACATCACCTGAGTGGTTCAAAGGGAGCTCCACACACACCTGCTTCTCTTGCCAGCCTCCAGCAGCCTGGGGAGGGGTGTAGTCACTAGAGCACCTGGGTATTTCTGGCAGGTTTTACAGCTTTGTTCACTTATAGGTGGGTGGGTTTTTTCCTCTTTCAATCACAAGCACCAGAAAGATCTGGCCACACATTTTGCTTGCCCTGCATGCAGTCTTCCAGCATTGTCCCTGTCTTGTCCAGTAGAAGCTGAGGGTCATTTACAAGTAGTACATGGAGAGCAGTAGCTGTGCTGGAGGCAATACAAGGATGGGAGTTGTTGACACCCTGCAGAGGTGTGACTCCCCACAGCCTTTAGCCCATGCTGGGTGGGAGAGATTATGAGACAGGCCACTCTGGTTTTCTCAGCTCCCTGTGGCAGACCCTCAAGTCGGTGGCATGTCTAAAGAAGACAGTTTAAATTAAAAAAAAATTTGGTATTGCATCCTCAACAGGCACCTATTTTGAAAGAACTGTCCTGTAGCATCAGTCCATGTTCTTACTCTGCTGGTGATGGCAGCAGAGCTGAGAAGGGTGGTAAAGCAAAAGCTCCTAGCACAGCTGTCCCTTATGGGTGTATTTTACATACCTGCACTCCTCTGTGGGTTGGATCTGGAGAGAAATATGCTTTAGTGGTACAGACTCCTCTGTGTAGTTCTGCCAAAGGATGGTCCCTTCCAACCTCTCCCTGTCTCTGCCAAGCCAGTGCCACTCTCCCTTTGTACCAGCTGCTTGTTGGATGAGTCTGAGCTCACCCTGTTCTCATCCAAATGGTTCCTGAGCTCACCCTCCTTCCTCACTATTCTCTTGCCCTCATTCAACTTGCTTCTCTCTTTGACTCCCTAGCCAGATTTCCTTGTCTGTGCTCATGCATCATCTTCTCCATATATCTGTCAGACCCAATTTCCTCCTTTTTCCTTACTTTTCTCCTGTTTTCACAGGATTACACCTTTCCCATTTCAGAAGGCAGCAAAAAGCATCTCTCAGACACAAAGCTTTTGCCTCGCTCGTGTCAAGTCCCTGCTTCAAAGAGTAGAGATACTAGAGCTTCTCAAAGCCCTTTCAACTTGGGTAGTGAAAAGTACTTTTCTTTGGGTTTATTTTCAGGTACATGTGAATTGTTTTAATGGA
>JAOEGS010011469.1:0-20528 GCA_025447755.1 Corythornis vintsioides | reverse complement strand
AAGCCCTTTCAACTTGGGTAGTGAAAAGTACTTTTCTTTGGGTTTATTTTCAGGTACATGTGAATTGTTTTAATGGAGATAGCTAGAAAGATGTTAAGCAAGAGGCTGCATTTTTTAAGAGTTGAAAGAGTCTCTGAAGAGGGGGAAGTGGCAGACAGCTGCAATAAGCAGTGCCTCACCTCTGGTACTTACCAGCATGAAACACCATCACAATCTTCCAGTCCTTTTTTCCCAATATATTGGCAAATACGTAGTCTTGGGAAGATTTAAAATTATTCTGAAAATTTTACAAGACTCCCAAGAGAGTCAGTTCTCCAAGGAGAAGGAGATGCATGGGCAGTGAACTGCTGCCTGCCTTGGTGGTTTGTCAGCTGGGGAGTGTGAGCCCCATTTTGGAGTTGGACAAAGTTAGGGTGTCCCTTGATGGTAGGACTTGCATATGTGTGTGTATAAAAATCTCTCTCTCTCCTAATAATCCCTGCTACAAGACTAGTTCTGTATACATAAAAAACTAAAAGACACCTCACAGAAGCCTACATCACCATATTTCTTCTATTTTATAGATGGGTCAGACAGGGATGCAAAGTTCTGCAAACCTTATGTTGCACAAGATCTGTCTGACTTGCACTGTCTCCCAGATAGTAAAAGTAAGACATGATCCCCAGTGAGTTAATAAGAATTATGTCTTTCATGCTGGGGAAAAAAAAAAAAGTGAAAGGAAAATGAGCTGCATAAGATTTGCTTGTGACATTTAAAGTCTAAAACTGAGTTGGAGTAATTTATCTTCAGGTATTTGCAGAAGGGAGAGCAGGAAAATGTGAACGAGTTCATCTCGGTTACATCTGAACTTCCTGATAGATGAAGAGAATTTTTGGTGACTCCTTCTGGCTGGAAGGTCTGTCTGTGTGATATCCAGCAGATGGAAGATAGCACTAGGAGGAGTCCTTTGGTTATCAAAGAGTGGGGAATTACTCCAGTGCAGTATCACCGTGAGACACCACTTTCTCTCAGTGACAGGTGATGTTTCTGAGACATTGGAGAGCTCATTTCCCCCTGCTGCACTGAACACGTGTACTCCAGATTTTCTTTGGCAGTATGAGATCTGTCTGCCTTCTGTATCTGTTGCTGGTGAGGAGAGGAAGGAAAGTAGAGAGTATGGAGGTAGAAAAGGTAGCAAGTCCAGAGGGACCATTTATCAACTTAATTAATATTTCTTTTACAAACTGCTTGGATTCGTGGTGTTTCTGTCAACTACTTTGTGAAACATGGTAAAAAGTGATTAGTCTGACATTAATTGAAGCCTTTCACTGAGGCTCTTTGTCAAAGAGTGTAGCAATGCTTATTTCCCACTGCTGTTGGCTTTGTGCTTGCAGTGTCCTGACGAGTAACCTCACACTTCTTCACAGTTGCACATCACATAGTGACTTGAAATACAGCTGTTTGCACCAGGTGTTTGATTTGATGGTGAAAGGGCTGGAGGAGTGTCCTATGAGTAGTGGCTAAGGACTTTGGGCTTGTCTAGTTTGGAGAAAAGGAGGCTGAGGGGCAACCTCATTACTCTCTATAGCTTCTGAGGAAGAGGAGAGGGAGGTGCTGAGCTCTTCTCCCTGCTATCCAGTAATAGGTGCATGGGAATGGTTCAAAATGGTGTCAGGGGAGGTTCAGACTTGACATTAGGAAGCATTTCTTTACAGAGATGATGATCAAACCCTGGAACAGGCTTCCTAGAGATGGTTGATGCCCCAAGCCTGTCAGTTTTTAAGAGGCATTAGGACAATGCCTTTAGTAATATATTTTGGTGCTCATCAGCACTGAACAATACTGAGGGGACACTGGAAACATCTGAGCTTCCAAATGGCAATCCTCCATGTCCTCTTACAACGAATGTAGGACAACAGCTGAGTTACTCTACAAGCTTTGATTAAAATGAATGTGTTCACTGCTTGTTAAATATTATCTTCTTTTTCTTTTTTTTTTTTATAATATTTAGAAAAATTTTCCTGCCTTAAGTGAACTTTGTACTTTTAATACCTTAGCATGGCTGTGTGTAATTGGCATGTGATTCATACAGTTAATGGAGTTTTGGTCTTGAATGTGCTTTGGCACTCTTTCAGATTTTTTTCTCTTTGCTGTTCACATTGGCCACCTGAGACACTTTCTGATTTTATTTTTATTTTTTTTTTTGGCATAACATTCATTTTGACTTCGTAGTTGATAGCATTATTATTTTATCAAATAACCTGATAAATTGTTACAGCAAGACAGCAGTAGCAGCCAGAGCACTAATGCTTTCTAAGGGCACAATTTACCTCTGCTCCATTATCACTGCCCATTTCATTATTTGCAAGTTGATTACAGCTCCATTTCTCAGGGGCTATGAAATATTCAGCAGCCTGGACTAGCCTGGGGAGAATCACAGTCTTTGCAGTCAAACACCTGCCCTCGGAGGCAAAAAGGAACCAAAAATTTGGTGTGTTTAAGCTGATGGGGAAATTCCTTCTCTGCTTTGGCTTTCTCACAATGCTGAGTTCAGGGTGCATGCTGATGAAAAACTGCTGCTCTCCTTACGCTTGTCGTGGGATCCAGGCAAGAATAAGTATGCAACTGTTTACTGCCTTTCTGCCTTGCTTGCCTGGCCACAGCAAAGCAGGAAAGAAATGCTGGGACAATTGGTTGCCTGTGTGTCAGTGTGAGGCACTTGGTGTTCTGCGTGGAGCTCGGGGAAAAAAAGATCTCCAGTAAGGGCAAAACCGAAGGCTACTGGTTGCATTCTCCCACTTTGTCTCTCTGGAGAACTAGCCAGCAATGATTGACTGAAATGTGCAATATTTTACCAAGTAGGAAACAGATAAGGTTTTTATAAACAGGATACTTCATCATTAAAGTAAAGAAACAATTGTTTTGACCTTGACACGGAATGAGTAAGGCCAGCATTGTGATAATTGAGAATGTAGCTAAGCAACAGTTCTCCGGGAGCTTGCACTGCTTTATTTTTAGTAGACTACACCAGTAAAGGGAGGGGGATGGGGAGAAGGCTGAATAAGCAAAGCAACTGGTTAATGTTTAAAAAAAAAAAAAAAAAAAAAATTGCTGTCTTGGTGTGAAAAATTTGAGTTGTAATAACTGTTTATACCAATTTTAATTTGGGTTTACATCAAAAGAAAGTAATTGAATCAGTGTACCCTTCTGTGGTCTGAAGAAGCAGAGAGCCTGGCAGTATCCCTGGTTTCTTAAGGTGCTTTAGATATTCAACACTCTTCTGAAAATGAATGGTGTAAAAGAAATGGCATGTTCCTTCAGAAAAAGACATGGTTTGGTTTATATCAATTTCTGCTTACTTTGGTCATAATTAGATTTCCTGGTCTTACTGGTTGGCAGTGCAGAGCCCTAATATCTTTGAAAAGTTGGGAAATAGTTTTAACTAAATTAATTTGGAAAGCTCTTTAAAGAAGTTCTTGCAACCACTTACTGCAGATGTGCTCTATGTTTCAACTAGTCTTGCAATTCCACAGCAAGTCAGTTCCCTGGAAAGTTAAGTGTGTGACCTTTCAAGTCTGCAGTAAACATCCAGGGAAAGGAGGGTACTTTCTTCTAGCTGAGTCAATTGACAAACCGAGTTCAGTTTTATTTTTCACTTAGGCCATGGAAGGAAAATCACTGAGAAGTTCAGCATTTTTATTATGCAGGCAGTGCAGGATTGATGGCATCCACACGGCTGCTCCATTATCTCTTATCTAAAAGTGTGTGTGGCAAGGCTGGTGCTACTGGAAAGTTTGTGACCTCTTTACCTCTCTCTGTTCCTAGTAAATCTCTCATGACTCACTGGGGTGTTCCATCTTTAGATACCAAGTCAATAAAATTAATTACTAACTAACAGTGAGTTCCTGCTCATAAAAGCCAAGCTGCTGCAGAAATCTCTCTGAAGATACTGTCACTGCATGGGTAGAAACTACCCTAAGTTTACATCTAGGAGTCTTTAATTCTGATGTGATTTCTGCAGTCCATCTCATTACATAGGTGATGATGGTAATTCTCAGCCCAATGTCTTTAGCAGATCGTTGAAAGTCAGAAGATAGTAGTCAGACCAAAACCAATAAAAAGGCTTTTAAAAACTGTCTTAGTTACTCTCTGGTATTTTAAATACAGGAAGGAAAGCTTTTTACAAACTGTTTTTCTCTGGATGTCATTTTAAATGTGAAGGAACAAGAGATAATGTTATATTTTCATAGTCTGCTACATTCTCATAGTGTGGCATAATTGAATTCAAAGAGCTGTTTCTGTTGTTTTTTCCTAGGCTGAAACAGTGGGGATACTGTGTATCACTTGAACCTCCAGCTCTACAGAGACTCCAAGGTAATTATGCAACTGCTTATATTTTTTCTTTTGCTGGTCAGTTTGGCATTGGTTCTGTTTTGTGAAGACCCCTGTAATTTACGAGGGTGTCTGTCCATGCTAAGCAATGAAACTGGGTAGCAGCAAAGTCACAAGCTCCTCAGAGAAGGAGGGTTCACCTTTCATGTTGGGGTTACAAAGCTGTCTGCAAAGGCTGCAGGAAAGAACCCTGTGGGGTTAGTGTGGGCAGGCAGCCTGCAAGGCTTGGCTGGTACCTGTGCATGGAGACCAGCGAGGTTCAGCCTTTGGTATGTAGACTGCTGCTGCTTGCATTAATTTACTGGATCTCTGATGAAATTTGAGCAACATCAAATTTATATTGGGTTGCCACTTAAATAATTTATATCTCCCAACGCCTGGCAGATGGTGAATTTTCAAACACTGCAGTTATTTATTCTTTTTTTTTTTTTTTTCCAAGTACCCTGACCCTTGCTGGGTGGCAGTTCCTAATAAGTGATGATGTGATACTAGATCGGATTTGGTTTTGTGGCTGAGTTGAGAGATACTTGGAAGGTTTCAAATCCCTTTCTTAGTGCAGTGATAGCCTTGAAACTATCCAGTGCTTTTTGCCAATGCATACCAAGCAGGTGGTCTGTGCTTATGACATGTTGATAAGAGGATAAATGAAGAACCTTGAAGGTAACCACATTACATTAACTGGCCTGGTGTCTGTTCATGGCTTTTGCTAGAGGAAAGTTGGTTTGCTCAGACAAGGTCACTGGTTTAACTTCACTTTAGCAGAAGCTATGAGCACACCTCTGGTCACATGTTTGGTTACTACAACTTGTCTGATCAGCTGCCTCCTAAGCTACAGTGATGACTTGGACAAGTTTGTGTGAATATACTCTGAGTCTCTTTTTGTTATCTGTTTGTGATATAGAAATGCTTCAATCCCAAATCTTGAGCCTGTCAGAAGTGCATAAATATTACTGACAAATTACTGATGGAAACATTGCTTCTTGATAGTATCTGTCTATAAAATGAACCTAGAAATCAATGAACTTGACCAGCCATCTTAAAGATAGAATTAATGTAGAATCAATTTAATATCACACATGTTTCTGGAGTCTTACCTTGTGACAGCTAGAGCATTGTGATAGTTGTCTTTAAATCTGACCAAGGTGAAGTGTTTTAGTTCTGAACTCTCATTCTTTGTCACAGATAAGCAGATCTGGAAATGAAACACCTCTGAAAGGCGAGGAGGTTTTCTCTCTTCCCTGTTGAACAGCTCATAATTTTGGAAATTCTGTTTGCAATAAAAATGCGTTGATGGTTCTGCTGCATGTCTAAAGGACCTGGATAACCTGAACTCTTTGCATGGGAAACTGGAAAATTTGAACAGTTTCATGAGACAGCCACATGGTGCCATCTGAGCACAGCTGTGGGTTCAGCAGATTTGCTTCTGGTTCAAAAAACCCAGGGAACTTAGAGATAAAAAAAAAAAAAAAAAAAGATTGTTTTGTGGGGGTTTAGGGCCTTTTAAAAATCTGGAATTACTTCTCTGATCCCATTTGTGGTATAACCCAGAGACAGTTGTTTGGCTTGAGTGAAGGTGGAAGGTGATGACAAGATTGTTTCAACCAGTTTTGTTCATGGAGAAATGGTATCAAACTTTGGTAACATGGGTTTTTTTTGTGAAAATCCAGACAACAGTGCCATGGATCACCTTACAGCTATGGTTTAAGAGTGGCTGAAGGATATATCTTCAGATGGAGGTGGGGAAGGCATGTGTGGTCAGTGATAAAAATGTGGGTACCCTAAGGACTTCTTTCAGACAGTCAGGCTCCTGAGGTTCTCAGTGTGGAACATCTCCAGATGCTGCATGAGCACAAGGGTCTGGACTGAGGGCTTCCTCCCCTGAGGCTGGTATGACTCCTCCACATCAAGGCTGAGAGCTTACAGCCAGTGTCAGTTTTAGGAAGCTGACACTTAAACAGCATAAAAAGTGTAAGAAAATGTCAGTCCACCACTTGTTGATGGATTGTCCAAAGTGAAGTGATCCCATCACCCGAGGGCTGGCAGGAGTAAGTGTTGTGCAGCCAGCTCACGAGATGAAGAGCAGAACAGGGATCTCTTGGGTAGTGGTCTCTATAGCAGGTCAACTGAGTTGTTGGCAGGCTCTCCCCTGCAAACCTAGACCTTGTGCAGGACATGCAGGCCTGGTTTGACACATCTGGTGGTTAAGTCTGGGCTTTGCAGTGGCCTGCCGTGCCCCCTGGGGCTCTATTCTGCGTTGGATGGCTGGCATTGGCAAAAGACAGGGTGGAAGGAAAGGGTGTGAGCTGGTCAGCCAAGTGCTGGTAGGACTTGGGGGGTTGGTGGCATCTGAACATGCTCATCAAGGCCAGAGGAGCGTTGTCAGGAGCCTGGCCGTGCTGGCTGTGGAACAGGCAGTGAGAAGACACAAAAAGGCACTTCTCTTGGAGCCTCTTTGGCACGCAGGACGTGTGGTTTGATGCTCAACATTTGCAGCTTCTGTTGGGAGTCATTCAGGAATAGCTGCCCTGCTCTGCCTGGTTCCCTCCCAACATATCTATGAACATGCAAACAGTCCACTGCCCCTGGGGGTTTGTATATCTTTGGTGGGAATAAAAAACATACAAACCTGAGCCTTTTTGTGGGGTTTTGGCTGTTTGGGTTTTTTTCTTGTTTGATTGGTTGTTTTCTTCCCCTCGTTTGTTTGTCTTGCTTTGTTGTTTTGGTTTGACTGGTTTAGGTTTGTTTTCTTTGGTTTGTTTTTGTGGGGTTCTTTTGGATATTTTGTTGCACTGGTTGTTTGGTTTTTTTTTTTTTCCTGAAAATCCTCCCCTCTTTGTCTTTAGCACTCCCGTTTCTTTGAGTTGTTGAAAGCATTTTCTATCTGTGTTGATGCTAATGGACTCTACCATGTTGGCTAGTGTGAGACATCAAGACATCTCTTATCTCTGCTGCTGTCAGTGGTAGCTTCTGCCCGTCTTCAGGTTTCCTTCCCTAAGATGTCAGTTTTCACTCTGCTTTCTTTAGTCTCCTCTTCCAGATGGCTGGAGGAAGCACCCCCGGGCAAGGGCACTCAGCTGCAGCTTCTCCAGCTGAGAGGGCCATAAATACATGAAGTTTGTGCTTTTCATTACACTGAATGTAACAGGAGGAGCTGTCTTGTCAGCAAACTCTGAGGGGAGGACCTGGACTGAAAGGTCTGCATAGCAGCAGAGGTGGGGGTGGCAAAAAAACCATGTTGAGAGCAACGTCCTTGGGCTTGATGTTGATGACTTGGAGTCAGTGATCTCACGGGGCACCTGTGTCTGACCACAGCTTGCTGTCTTGCCTCGACCTCTGCATTTTCTTCCTTCTGTGTGCATGGCTGTGCTGCTGAACCCGTGGCTGTTGTGAGGGCTGCTGGTGACAAGCACTGGCCCCAGAGAAGCCACCCACCTCCTCACCAGATTCCAGAGTGACCTTTGCAAGGAACGCGGTGGGAAGGCGGCAGTTTTGAGGTGGTGAAGATCTGTGAGACTTTGGCCCGCCCTGAGGCGGGAAGGGGAGCGATGTTGCTGTCAGCAGGGGCCGAGTCTTGTCACCCAGCACAGCCCAAGCTTTTCTGGTGCTGGAAGACACCAGAAGGCAGGAGTTGCAGGAGACAAGCTATGCAGGTCCACCTTTGATAAGGAAGCCAAGGGAGCAGCAATTCCTGACCAAGTAGTGCCGCTCACTCTGTGGTGCACTTAACGAGACCTGTCCTTGGATGTCATATTAAAGAGCCACCCCGTGAAGGGAGGTCCAGATGTTTATCCACCTGTCCCCCAGAAGTGGAGAGATCCCAGTATCACTATGGTGGGTTTGTCTCTCTGCTGGTGTCGCACCAACAAGCTGCACTGGCTGATGGTGCAGGAGTGACTGAGGCAATTCCAGAGCTATATCAATGATTCATTCACCCTGCTTTTCTTTACCCTTTGTTCCCAGGCCCTCTGACAAAAAAAAAAGAAAAAAAAAAAGAAGGTGATTTTGGAAGGTGTTTTTAAGATGAAAAAAAAAAAAAGTCAGTTGTAATAACAGCTTTACTGTGCAGACGTGCACCGAAACTAGTCCAAGAACAAGAGTAAAAAATCAGTTGCTATGCCTGTCTGTGATGTGAATATTTGAAACGGGTAGATAAGTAGTGGCCAGACACTTTGCAATCAGAATATCTATTCACATTTTAAGAGGACAATATTATTATTCTGCAAATGGGATACGTGGTGACAGTGGCAATGCTTTCTTAATGCCCCTCCTTTAAGCTCGGCATAGAAAGCATTTGTTTTGTTATTAAAATTACGTATTTGAGACAGGCTTCAGCTGAACAACTGCCTAACACATGCTAGACACATATTGATTTTTTATTTTTTTTTTGGTCTTAGCCCAACATTTCCCCTGGGCATCATATTATTTATTCATAAAGCAGAAATGATGTCTGACAGGCATTAGAGGGGTGGAGAGCTGTAGTCCAGAAACAATGTGAAAAGCTTCGGGAGGACCCCAAGAAATCAATGTGCTGATGCTAAAGAGCGGCCTTTGAATTCTGAGCACACGCTCTCCCAAACTCTCGGTGTGGAAAAAGGAAATTTAAATAACAAATAGTTACTGTGGCTTAAATTTTCATTCATCTTTATTCAAATTTTCCAAGCCGAGGTGCAATTAGGCAGAGGAGGAAACTAGCCAAAGCCAGGCACCTCTCAGCCATAAAGCAGCTCACCTCTCTAGTCTTAATTTGTATGCAAATTTCTGTTGGAAGTAAGATGTTTTTATCAATAAAGATTTAAACCCCAAATGTTTTTCAGAGACAGCTATTCCTAAAATGTACATGATTCATAACCACTTACTCTAATTGAGTGCTAGACTGATGTCTGCACTGCAGATTAAAATAAAATAGCTGGTATATTTAGAACATTGAATTGAAATATTTTGATAAGCTAGTCATTGTGATAGAAATGTTTGGAAAAAAAAAAAAAAAAACAGGCAAAAGGAGATTTGTTCTGGTTTTGTTCATTCAAAGGTAGATCGTGACATACTATCAAGCAGTATTTGCTGAGGTATATTTTATTTCCAAAAATATTTTGTCTATTGGGAAGTAGGAAAGAAAAAAGTGAACTCAAGTATTCTGAGGAGAATTTTTATCTGATCTTTTACTTCTTTCAGTGGGGAAAGTAACTTTAATTATTGAGGTATTATTTTTGAAATGAGGTAGACATCTGAATGTCTTGTCAGATCAGGCCACTTCGGAATTTGTTTCCTGATATTTAAAGCACAGGTATTGCAGTCAAAGAAGTAGCACGTCATCAGGTAATTAAGTATTTCTTCTTAATGTATAAACACAAAGGAGATGAGTGAAATATGTTCTGGTATTTCTTGACTTTCCAGTACTTGACTTTGAACCTGAATGTTCTTTGATATATAGGGTTGGGAATTTCAAAATTTGTTTTGCATATTTTGAGGGGGGAGGGGACATGTAAGAAAATAATTCATTTATAGTCTAGAGGCATAAAAACTCCTGTCTTTTCTCCTGATTTATAAGAAGATGATATTATTCACAGGGAAACCAAGGCACACATTAACTTCATGAAGCTAAGAAGTTAACATGTATTCTTTAAATTGCTCTACAGAACACCCTCTAGTTGTTTTCCCAGGTAAGGCTTTGACCCCTTCCATCACAAAACATCATAATAAATGCAATTCTAAATCACTCAACTGGGACAGCATAATCAGCACCCATGCAGACTAACTAAGAGTGCCTGAAGCATGCACACATTTTATTCCTCCCCCTAGCCCCAAGGAAGTGGTTTTTAAAAAGAAAGGGAGAATACAGTGCATAGTCAGTATCTCTTAGGAAATCAAATGTATGAACTTTCACATTTAGTGTTCTGACATAGGAAGATGGCATTGGGAAAGCACTGCAATATTTTCAGATGACTTTCACAGGTTTGAAAATCTAATTTGACTCGATCTGAAGAAAGTGTACCAAAAATGACATTTTACATGTACGTGTTGCAATGGGCACTTTTTTTTTTATGGTTGTTATCTGATGAGAACATGAAGTCAGGAAAAGACTTCATTTCTCAAAAAAAAAAATAAAATCAGTTTTGATTTGCTCTTGCCAATAGTTTTGAATGCAGCCATTAACTTGCAAGAGTTGCCATGTATTTACAAGTAGGATTTAAATAACAAATTTACTGCATAGTGCTAAGGATGTCTGAATCTTAAGTAGTGACTTTAAATGTCACTTTTCCAAACTGTTAAACTGGAGCTGTAATAATAATTCTTTTAATCTATTTGGGTAGCTGGTTGCTGGTCAGTTAATCAGGTTTCTTCATGCAAAGCTCAGCTGCATCTCTGCCTCTCTGAACTCTGTTTTCTTAATATAGCTCTGTCATTCCTGTTGTCAGGAACATAGCTCTCTGCTTTTGACAGCAGGAGAATACACAGCCTCAGAGAAAGCACTAAAACATTAATACACATATTTTCTGCTTCACCAGCCTGGAGTGCTCTTCAGGACACACAGCCAGTGGATGTCTGCACCAGACCTGGTCACCCAAGGTCTCCCTCTAGTCAGGAGAGGGAAGTAGCTGCTTTTAGGACATGGTCCATTTAACTTATCTCAGAGGCTTGTTTTGTTGCAAGTTGCATTTGATAAAAGCCTTATAGGATGCTGTAGTCCAAAGGGAGTGTAGGTACCCAGCTGTGGGGTAGAATTCAGCTTCAGACTGGGTGACACACTGGTGTTTAGGATCCAGCCCTGAGTCATGAAGCAATGCCATCCCTCAGTCCACTGTCAGGCATAGTCCACATACAGCTTCTGTGGCTTTTACCTTGTTCAGACCTGATGTAAAAAGAAATTTGTTTTCTTGTGAGCATTTCTGTGATATTCCTCTCTCTCACAGAATAATGGTAGTAAGAAGCAGCCTGATTTCTTATCCAAAGCCCTATTGGCCCATCCATCCATCCATGGCTCCAGTTCATCTACAATATCAGCTTTTTCACTGACCCACTGTGTATTGAAACCAGCATCTGTGGACTTTATTCGTTGCTATTGCCAAAGTTAAGGATGAGCTGTAGGCAGACATCAACACACTTAACCTCATTTTCTCCTTTTAAATCCCTTCTTAAAATCTCCTCTACCATAATCCCTAGGGAAAAAAAAAAAAAAAAAATTAGGTTAGTGATGTGTTGGTGCCTTCTGTGTTGACTGATTCTTTCTCTTTGTTTCTTCTTACTTCCTTGTCACCCATCTATATCCACTTATTGGACTTTTTTTTATAAATGTTTAAATGTGACTCTCCAAAGCAAGAACCATCTTTTTTGTTCTCTCTAAGCACAGTCTCCAGCATGCCTGTATCCAGAACTAGGACTCCTAGATGCTTCCTTAACACAAGCAAGAGGAAATAACTGTGCTGGCTTAGTGCTCCTTAACTTTCATAGGCTTTTTCACAGCATCATGTGAGGATAATTAATATTGTCATCATATGGCAAAGGTGAAAATGAAAGCATATTAATAATGTGCTTTAAAATTTATATTATATTTATATTAATGTTTAATGTCTGATCTGAAATACAGATACCTTTTTTCATGTGGTAAGAGAGATCACTCTAAAAACCAAGCACAAGTGTGTATTTGAGATGCTGCCTTACGAAATGGGTGCCTTATGAATGTACTACCTTGTAATATGTGAAATTTGGAGTTCTTCTGCACTGAGCACCTTGAGCATTAGAGATTGATGTGGCCGGGTCTGGGAGGGCTGGATTCTTCTTAAAATGCTTTTAGTTTCCAGGTGTGTATTCAGATTGAGCAGAGGCTGATCCATGCTAGCTTACATTTTTGTTATGGATTGAATCCCGCCAGGAGCCAGGGTAGCGAGAGGCGCCGCACGGCAGCTGGCACAACAGCATTGCTAATCAAATAACAGATTCTAGCTGGTGGGGAGGCAACTGGGTCTGAAGCAGACATGACTTAATGCAGATCTGCCTTATTTCTTCAATAAAACGCATTACCTTAGCACATTAAACAAATGGAAGTGGAGGAGGGGAAGTGAAGGGAAGCAGATTTGTAGGTTTGCTGGAAATAAAACGAATCGTTATCGCCTCATAAGGTGAGCTAAAGAAGGGAGAACAGGGCAGTGTGTGTTCTGAGTGATAAATTATCATGGACTCTTCTCACGTATCATGAAATGGTTTTTGGTTTGGGGGTGTGCTGGTGATCACAAGGTTCATTTTCTATACTCTGCCCTTCAATAACACACTTAGTGCTCTTCAGCTGCCTGCTGCTGTCGCTGTCACCACAAGTCATCCTCACTGTAGTTGTTGTCTCTGCATGGTACTTACCTGACAGGGCGGTGGTGTGAACAGTTAACCCCAGCAGCAAAGAGCGGGTCTTTCTGGTGTCACCAACCTGACACTTGTTTCAGCCAGACCTTTTTCAGTAATGTCTTTTTCTCTGCTCTGGCTAGAAGTGTAAAGGTTTTGATAGGATTCAGATGAGGATCTCATCGATAAGTAGAGCTGAAGCACTGTGATTGTGCCGCAAAGCCGAATGCAGTGGCACTGGAAAGGTCAGTGCCTATTGGGGAGTGTCAACAGGTGCTGCATTTTCAATTATTTTTCTTGTTAGCTTCTATCCCATCATCTAACAGCTCAGTGCCTTGCCAGGACAAGCAGCTCATTCATCACCTGACTAAGGCTTACTGAGCCTTAGTTCATGCTGTTGAAAGAAATGGCAAATGCCACAAAAAGAACATACAGTGGTTAAGGCTTTTTCTTCTCCTAGTCTTTTCTCTTTTTTTTTTCTTTTTTTTTTTTTTCTTTTTCTTTCTTTTTTTCTTCTCCTCTCCTCTCCACCTGCTCTTTCTGTCTTTCCAGAAGCTGATTCACTGCATCAGCCAGTTGCCTTTGTGTTATTTTGTTGTTGGGTGTTGCCCCACCAAAATTAGCAGGGTCTTGGTGGGAGCAGGTATCCCACTGTCCTGTCCACAGCTGAGAAGCATGAGCCTTTGAGGATCTGATAACTCCCAATCCATTAGCTAGAGCTGCAGAGGTTTGATTTTTCATACAGTCCAGGCTGAAAGTAAATAGAGTATGAAAAAGCCTGTCTGATGTGAGGAGACCCTTTCTGAGCTCAGCAATCCCTGTTTCCTCCAAGTCCCCCTAAGGTCATTTGTTTCATTCTGGAGCCACTGCAAAATAGCAAGATAGCAAGATAGCCCTTGGAAGCAGTCAGTCCTCATCATGACATCTGCTGCAAGGTAAGGTTTTTTTCTCGCTATAAAAAAAAAAAATATTATTTTTACTCTATCTGTGTGTTCAGAACTTCTTCCTCAATAGAAGTCCTATGGAAGAGAAATACTAAGAACTATTTTTATGTAGATGGCTGCAATTAATGTAAATCCAGGCTAGCAAGTGAGTACTGACTGAAGTGCCTTCTGACATGATGTAAGTGATGAGAGGAAAAACAAAGCCAAAATGATCACATAATTTCAGGAGGTGTCTTGAAAGTGAAAATAAATATTCACATAGTTCCAGTTTATTGCCTTTCCTGTTTCCACACTGTTCATGGAGTTGTTGTCTGCTTCTGACAACATTACAAGACACGTTAGAGACCTTTAGTTTTAGATTTGGTTTTGCCAGGTCAATCATCTTGTTCTCGTGTAGCTTATTGATGCCATAAGTAGGGTCAACATGCTTCTGAATGTGGAAAATGTACAGAAAAAGAAAAAAGTAATCCAAGAGTTGGCAGATGCTAATAAGACTTTGAAGGAGATGCAATAGAAAAGCTGACCTAAGTATCTTATGAAAGGTTTGTATTGGGCTTCTGTTGTGCTTTGGTGGGCCAGGAGAGGCACTGAAAGCCTGGTCACTTGTGTCTGTGACTGGTTGAAACCCCAAATTTCTTTTGTTGCAAAATGCCAGATTTTAAACTCGCTTTTTAAAAAAATGATTATTAGTTACTTAATACAGTAGCAAAACTGGGCCTTTTGGAAATGGAGAAATATTAATTCTAGAGCAGCCAGGTGTATTTTGTCCAGGAACTACCATGTAGAAACCAGCCTTGGGTCTCTTGTCTGACACGTCCTGGACAAATGCTGTTTCATTCAATCAGCAGCTTTTGTGCAAAACACAGATCTGCTTTTTCCTGCTCTCTGTTCATCCAGAAATCTTAACCCACACCTGGGAAATATTGCTAACATCAGTTTTCTAAGGAAGTGAACCGTTACTACAACACATTTCAGTTCTTTCAGTTTCAAAAAGGATTTGGTAAATTTACAGCCCCCTTTGGTAATTTAACCCAAGCTGGGTGAGCACTGGCTGGCTCTGCTCTCATTTTCAGAAGGGCCTCACAGGTTTTACATCCTCTAAGGTGTTTCCAGATACACATCAAGCAGTTGAGGTCCCCTCCCAGCCTCCTCCACCTCCCCAGTTACCCTGCAGAACAGAACTGCCAGACAGACTGAGTCACCACAGAGCCACCATCACAAGTGGCTCCAGAAAAAAAAGCAGATGGGTCACTGTTGTGGGTGACTCTCTGCTGAGGGGGACAGAGGGACCAGTGTGCCATCCTGACCCACCTTACAGGGAAGTGCTGCCTCCCTGAGACATGGATTAAGGGTGTGATAGACAAACTGCCCACCCTGGTGAGGTCTTCAGATTATTATCTGCTTTTGATATTTCAGGTGGGTAGTGATGCTGTCACGTCTAGAAGCCCAAAATCAATTAAGGGAGATGTTAGGGGCCTGGGTAAGCTGCTTCCTGAAGGGAAGATGTAGAGAGGCAGGAGTTGGTCTGTTCTCCCCAGTGATAAGTGATAGAACAAGAGGAGATGAACTGAAGTTGAACCAGGGGAATTTCAGGCTGGATATTAGGAAGAATTTCTTTACTGAAAGGCTTGTCAGGCATGGGAATGGGCTGCCCAGGGAGGTGGTGGAGTCACCAGCCCTGGAGGGGTTTAAGAGCTGGGTAGATGTTGTGCTTAGGGACAGGGTTTAGTGGCTTTGATGGGGCTGGGAATAAGGTTGGACTTGATGATCCTGAAGGTCTCTTCCAGAGAAAGGATTCTGTGATTTGATGATTGATTCTATGATTCTGTGAGTTATGTCTTTGAGAGTTCAACATTGCAAGTTAATTTTGGAGATGCACGCATTTGATAATTAGTATGAATTGTAATTGTTGGTTAATTGGTGGCTGATTATCTCAGAAGTCATGTCATGTCCTTTTCTGTAAGAAAATTATGATCCTGACAGTCTCTACCAGATAAAATGATTCTGTGATTGGTCATGTAGGTTAAGAAAGCAGCTATTTCAGAACTAATTTGTCTGTTTATGAAATAACCAAATACATATTTAATGATTTGCTCGATTTTTATAAACAAATACTTGTGTTTGTGGATGCTAATTACATGAGAGGAGCCCTTCACTTTACATGGGCAGAGTTATATTTGTGTTGAAGTGTTTGCTGTATTCGTGCCAAAAAAAAACCCCAACCAAAAAAAACCCAACCTCGTTAAGATCTGATCCTTCAAACGTGCATGTGCTTAGCTCGACTGCTCAAATAATGTTGCTTTGCAGTGTTGATTTCAATGCTTTGATCATGAAATACCTCAAGTAAGGGAGGGGAGAAATTAATACAGCAGTAGTGTTGATCTGTATAAACAGTCATTAATGAGTACATGTTGTGCCCTTCCCTGGAGGCAGAAAACCATGTTTCTGCTGAGTGGATGAGTGAAGTGGAATTGCTCACGGATATTGTCTTGAGATCTATTTTACTGCTGCTGTCTTCATCCCAACTTAGACTTCAGAGGGAGTGTTTCTGGATTTCCCTGGGTGCTGCTCTTTGGTGTTGAGGCTCTCGCTCCTGTTCTCCGTATGTTAGCTGCAGTGCCTTTGGCTCAGATCCCTGAGCCTGACTAGGAAGACACAAAGACATTTATAAAGGTAAACAATAGTATTACTCCCGTGTCCTTACAAATAACAGAAGATATCTGTTTGCCCAGTGGAAGAAGAATGTTTACTATCTAGCAAGGAAGGAAAAGTACCTTCCTTCCGGGCTTTACTAAATAGAAAAAATGACTGCAGCTTAAAGTTGACTGGAGTCCCTCAACCTCTTATGTTTGATACCCAGCAAATCCTCAGCTGTGGTTTTTGGGATACAGAGGAAGAGCCCTGGGATCTAGCAGGGGATGGGCAAATGTAAGATTAAGGGAGAGGTATGGGAATAAAAATGAAAAGTCCCATAAGACTCAAGAGAGGTGGAGAAAGGAGATGAACAAGAAGATGACAAAGGTGGATTTTCTGTGGTTGTTGTTTCTGAAGGATGGCTGGCAGACAGTCCCCTTTCCAGCATTTCATATGCATTTTGGCCTGGGCAAGATCTAATTTATCATTATAACAAGGTATTTGAATTTCTCCTGCACTATTCCTGCATGAAGCTCTGCCTGTGTTGTTTTTCATGTTTATTTTCTCAAAGAAGAAAAAAAAATTGCAGACTCCTTAAATATTCTAAGAAGAAAAGGCAGCTGTTTATTGAAACTGTCTCTCAATATGCAGAAAGTTGCCTCAAAAATAAAATGCTAATGTTTTGTTTTGGGCTTTCCTAGGAGCACAGATAAACTGTTGTTTGGTTTGGTTTGTTGGGTTTTTTTTTTGCTTTTGGAGATTTCATAGGTGTTTTTATTTCTTCATTGTTCTTTTAAGCCCTTTTTGCTACTTATCTAGCATCTGACATAATTTTGATATTTATCTTTGCAATGCAAAAATTTACATGAAGACTTGTAGTGTTTTGAGGATATTTTCTTTGCCAGCAGACAGAATAGGAAGTTAAAAATCATCTGGTTTCCATTCGGTGTCTATTTTGCAGCTCATATTGAAAGAGACATATGCTGCCGCATTTGTGATGAGGCTAATTCTGTCTTTTCCTTAGTGGAGTCGTTCACACTGAGGTTCTGATGAATTAAATGAGAAATTAAGAATTTAGGTTCACGGTGGGGTCTCAGGAGATTGCTTGGTAAAGCACTGATGCCTTGCTCAAAGCTCTGTGAAACTCACCCAGGCTCAGGTCACCCCCCCCCCCAGCCTGCTGCTACCACTGAGTTCTGTATCTTGAGGCTTATCCAAGGCAAGCTAGGGGTGATGGAAGGCTTCAGGAGTCATAGAATCATAGAATGATTTGGTCTTCAGCATTGCTTTGGTTACAGCCTTGCTGTGAACTTCAAAATCGAGTCTTGGTAAAGTGACAGAAACTTGGGCAGGTCAGACTATCTTAGTCTACTCTGAGTTGTTTTCTGAGGTCTCTGATGGCAGTGGCACTCCCAGTACCTTTGTGCAGCAGAGGCTCCTGGAACCAGAGTAGCTGTGAAGGTGAATTTCTGAGTGGGCGAGTTCATCCTCAACCTCACTGCATTTGCAGATTGTCTAAGTCAGGGTAGTGCTGAGGGTGGTCTGTGGCCAACCACGTGGTGGATTTGAGTGTCTGTGTCCGAGTCCCTGTGAATGGCATTGAAGGATTTCTTTTTAATGGACATGTTAAACATGGGACAAATTTAATTTCAGTTTTGTCATTTAAAGTAATTTCTGATACAGCTGATTTGCTGGCAAATGAGACGGTAGGTCTACCATCATTTGGAGCTCATCCAAGTTTCTGTTCCCCTCAATGCAAACTGATCCAAGTGAGGGTTCAGCTGTGCACTGTGCTCCTCGGTACTTTAATGTAGATGAGTCGTTGTGATGGTGATGATGAGTGCAATGGCTAAAACCCCTACACATGAATCACAAAACGTGCCTGCCATCACCTCCTTAAACCCCCCGAGACCCTCACGTGGTTGGCTGCTGCTTTCATCCACTGCTAGGGGAAACTGCTTTAAACACACGTATCTCAAAGTTCCCCAGAGACTGTTTTAGAGCAGAATATACTGTTACCATTGAATAGCTGAGAATATCACAATGTTGATTTAAAAGAATAATGAAAAATTCTCAAAAAACTCTTCTAGGTTTTGGGGTTTTTTTTTATACTGATTTAAGATTAGAATAAAACTCTCTATAATTAGGTGTATCACATTTTGTCCAGCAATCACAGTGTAGAAAACATTCTAGCAGCATTTCCTAATTCAGGTAGTTTACCATGCACTTGTATCTTCCCTAAATAAAGACAGTAAAATTCTTGTATAACACAGCTACGTTGTGCACGTGGAGTAGAAAACTGTCATGAGATTACATTTTTCTTTTTACTTTGATTTTTCCCCTGACTTGTAGTTGCTGAAGTCCCCAAAGATTACAGGGACAGAATGGCTAAAAGTGCTGTTTAATGCTTGACAGCGAGGCTCTGGCAGCATTATACACACATTTTAAGCACACTAACACTTGCAGGATAATGCTGAGTGTAGAATAGAAGGTTTACAGAAGAGGCAAGTGGGGATTTTGCAGCTTCTGATGGACAGCCTTTGATAAAACAGTTTCAAAAAATTAGATTAGGGTGTGTATCGTTTGAAACTCTTCTTCAGTTGTGCTATAAATTTAATGGTCAGGTTTTGTTGAAACGAGCCCTTGTGGTCTGCAAGGAAGAAAATCAATCAGTGTGCACCTTACAGTTTTTCTATATCCTTGGTAGGGATGCAATTAAATTGAGTCTGAAAGGTCACAGTGTGGGGTATACATTAACCTCACACTAACCCTGGATGTGCTACTGCCACTGAGAACGAGTTAATAAAGATACTGGTCAGAGCTGTACATTAGCAGCCTCTTTTTTTTTTTTTTTTCCAGTTGTACAGACACATTTCAAATCACATCTTTGTGCTTAATATTAGCAGATAACTAGAATTATTTGCAGCACTGCTAATTAGGTTGTGGGCTAGTGGAATATACAGCAAAATTTCACAGTTGGTGGTTAAAAACACTTGAACTTGTTTGTTGAATTTAATGTTAATGCAGGGATAGGTGAATGAGACAAGGCTTTGTTTCATTTCCAGATTCTGATCATGTTTAAAGCAGCAGCTGCAAAAAGTGGATTTATTTCCAAAGTGCTGCAGAGTTTCTGAATGCCATTTGCATTATATGCATTTGCTCCAGATGAGAGAAATTAAATTTCTTATTGAGAATTGGACAAGTACTTTGATGATGAGGAGAATCTTGACCTTTTTAACCTTTTAAATTAAGTTATGGGGAGGTATTTGATCTTAAGTTTGATTTGGGAGGCCTTTTTAAAGAGGAACCACATGTTTCCCCTATTAGCTAGTGCAAAAAAACCCCACAGTACTGTGTGACATTAAGAATAGCAATGTGGTTTCAGGGGCGAGTTAGAGAAACATAATACCCAGCATTTCTTTTCCAGAGACAAATTTAATCAAATTTTATTTCTAAAAACATTTCTGCTCCTCCCTGGACAGACGTATATGTTGTTATATGAGGTTGCAGATTTTCTAATGAATGTGTTGAATGACGGGGCATGAGAATGAGAATTATAGAATTTATACTTATTATTAGGTAGAGCCAGAGGAGATGGATTTGAGCAAATAACAGTCTGTTAGGCCAACTTCTAGAGTATGTAATGTTGTAGAGCAAATTTTGAACATGATGATAAAGTCAGGGAAGCAAATGGAAACTGGGATTAAAAAAATACTTATTAATAAATATTTTGTGCCAAGGGTGGCTGTTTTGTTGTCTTCTGTTGCTGAAAACAAGCAATAGGTGTAATCCATCTTAATTTTGATAAAGAACTTTAATATAGTATCAGTATGGTAAGAGAAGAGGGAGATTTATAGAACTCTTGAATATGTAGAGAACTGACAAAAGAGGAGATGGCAATGTTAGTCTTGAAATGGGAGTGTTGAGCTGAGGGGAGGCTGCTAATTAAGTTCCTCAAAGGCAATGAAACGTGTTGAATGTCTTCCTGTCATTGTCACAAATAAGCAGGAGTGTGCCTAGGAATTTACAGGTGACTCAAAGGTAAGAGTCTCCAATTGCAGGAGAGTATCATAGCATCATACAAGAAGGCTTAGTCTTTCTTCTGAGTTGGTATATGACCTGATGGAGCGGGTCCAGAGGAGGCCACAAAGATGATCAGAGGCTGAAACAGCTCTGCTATGCAGACAGGCTGAAGGAGCTGGGGTTGTTCAGCCTGGACAAGAGAAGGCTCCGGGGAGACCTTAGAGC
>JAOEGS010011467.1:7240-50124 GCA_025447755.1 Corythornis vintsioides | reverse complement strand
CCCGCCAAGTCAGCCTGGCCGCGGGAGGCGCCAATGCTGAGGGAGGGACGCCTCGGCCGCTGGCCAATCGCCGGGGGCTAGATTGTTCAGAACAATATATGTTTTGTATAGTTTTTTTTAGAATGATAATAGGAAAGTTTTTGAAGTAGGAACCAATCACAAGTCACCATTCTGTACATGTGAATTTGTATGTGTTTCATTCTTTTTTTTTAAAAGGCTATATTTGCCAGGTACTGCATTGCTGAGAAACAGCCTGGCCTGTACTTTCTATACATTGCCAAAGCAAAATCTTTATAGGATATCCAGGAAATTCATAACACACCATCTTCTGGAATGTGTAATAGACTGGTCTAATACATGGCAGTTCTACTTCAGGATATTTCTCTGTTGACAGCTTCATGGGATTTATCCATCTGTGATGGTTTCTTTATTCAATTCTACTTTTCCTAATCTTTGCAGTGAATCCCAACAGAAAGCAAGGTGTAGGGATGAGAGAGACAGATAGCATATGAAGTAATATGCTGACAAATCTGGTAAACCACTTTCTGTGCTAAATATGGTTAGGCAACAATTAGCAAATGTTTGTTTTTAAGGATACCTGCCAAATATCAATATGTACTGCAGCTGAGACCCACCTGTTCTTGGACACAAATGCCATCACAGTCACCATTTTCCATTTCTGGTGAAGAGTATCATGTCTTTTCTGAATCTGTTGGCAATAATTTTATTTTACCAGAATGCTGCATTCCAGAAGTTCAGAACAGTGTTCCCAGCTGCTTAGAGCACTATTGTAGACCTAAACCTGGCTTCCACTTAACAGATCTTACCACAGCCTGTGGAGTACTAGAGTGTTCTACACTGAAAGGTGGGTTTGTGTGAATCTCTGCTCACCTGCTGCATTGTCACAGCAGCACATGCTGAAGACATCATGTACCTCTTGATGGAACTGTGGAATAACCCAAGCACACTTGTGAAGATATGCTTGTCTTTAATGAGTAAAAGCCAGGAGTAATACTGAATCAAAGCTGCTTATGTTATTCCAGTACTATATACTTTAAGAGGACCAGAATTGAGTTAATTTCCCTGGTATGTTAGACAAGGTGTTTGATGATCTCTTCCCTGAGCATCACTCTTGTCCCTAATGTGCCTGTATTTGTGCTTGTGTTCAGGAGGAATTCTTTAAAGGTTTCTCAAGAATCTTTAGCAATACACCAGTGCTTGATGCAGGTTTTGCACTCTAAGTCCCATATGCATCATTGATTTCAACCTCAGCAGAAAAAGGAAGGAACATAACTTTGCCAATTGCATAGGACATGTTGAATGTGGGAGTGTGATGGAGTGAAAATTTCTCTTCAGATAATTTTAACGCAGGAAAATGCATTACAGGATGATCTTCACATTTACATTTTCAGTAGCATACTGGGGTTCTCCAGTGTTCCAGGGGCTGGTATGCAAATCAGGTCCTGTGATGCAGGAAGTATAAAAGAAGCTGCTAAAGTATATTTTCTTATTATTATAGTTAGGGTTTCTATTGACAGGAGTTTGACTTTGAACCTAAGTGCATCCTTGTTAAAGCAAAGGTTAATTGTCAGCCTGCTGCATCAGCATGTATCACAGAAAGCACTGCACAAACTGATTGAGATGGGCACTGTGTGGCCTCAGACCCAGGGTGCATTCACAAAGTGCCTGACAGATACGTGTGCAGGGTGAAAAGAGGCCAGGTATCTTTAAAAGTGTTTTGATAGCTCTGTGATCTTGAGAAGCTGGTCAGTTCATCTTTGGTTTTTTTTAGTTCCACTTTATATTTCTTTACCTGAATTATGAGGCATAAGAATGTTATGGGTTTTGACCTGCTTTTCAGGCTTCTGGAGGAGGAAATATCCTAACAGGTGTGACCAGCATGACCTTAGTGCTTGGCCATGAAACAGGCAATTAGTGTAAGTAAACTGTAAAATATTCATAGCACATGATACTGTTGTGATTTTCTGGCAGATTGATTGCTTCAGTCAGGCTGGGGGACTGGCAGCCAAGGATTTATATTGGCACTCATAATAATAGGTCCTGCTGGTAAAAATGACAAAACCTGGAGGTCAAAGCACATAAAACAACAAGTGAATTAAAAATAACTCAGTTGTGACTCTATTCTGTCCTAGGTGAGAGCAGTCCAGTATGCCAAAAGCTGGCAGATGGTAGGTTGCTTTGCTCTGTGTAACACTACATTAAAAGTGGGGAAAAAAAAGTTCTTTTAAAATTGTTACAGAAGGTAGAAATATTAGGTATATAGTTAGAAATGTTATAAGGTTAAAGTAAAAGCTGCTTCACAAAACTTGTCCTCACTAAATAGTTTACATTGCATACACTCAAGCTAGTTCCTCTGAAGTGAATGTGGCTTGAATGAGGAAATCCACCCTGTGAATTAACATTATAATAATACAGAGTAGCTTTGTTAAGAATGCATGTGATGTGTTTCCTGAGATGATTTCCACTGGTGGCCCAGCTAATTCCTCTTAGTGTAACTATGAAAGTTGCTGGGGTTTTGCTGGGTATTTTTTCAGGAATGGAACCTAAGTTATCACCAGCACATATGTTAACTTTATATAACTTTCCTGTGATAGAAAGTCATGCATATCTTAATGATCTGGTGCTTTCAGATAAGTCAGGGACCAACAGGACAGCTAGGATATATACGGTATATAGACTGGAGAATTGTACCAAGGGTCCAAGGTGTGGAGTTGAAACAACTAATGAAGTCCTTTGATTTTGAAAAGTGTTGAATGTTCTGCCTTCCTGGAGCATACTGGCTCTTGACTTTGCTGGTGATCAGACCACATATTTTGTTTCCAGGGTACAGCTTTTTTGAAGACTTTGGCTTGAAGAACTGATGATGTATTGTCTGGCTGAGAAGCATGAAGAGCTCTGAAGGAGTCTCAGGGTTCCATATGGCTCTCCTCAAGGGTCCTGTAAAGTTTGCATGCAGTCCCCAGTCCCCTTTGCAGGCTAGCAGAGATAATCATCTCTGCCTGAGGCTGGATCTTGGGTGGGAAACTCGAACTGAAGTTTTCATGTTTCTTCCTTGTGTTGAGTTTTTTTGCCCTTGGCAAGTTACCAGACAGGACTTAATTCTGTCACTGAAGTACATAGGAGCTTTGTCCAAGTCAAAGAGTGATGGTACAACTTCAGTTTTGCAGATAGACCTGTGCTTATGTTAGATACAAGGGGAAGATATGCTTAAATAACAGAATGGCTGTCACCAAAGTGACAAAAGACAGTCAGGTGTACAACACAAGGAAGGAACTAGCAAGGTAAGCTATTAGATACTGCTCCAAAAATACAAAACAAGGGCACTGCTGAGGCATTAGACAGAGTGGTAACTTTGCATTTCTTTTTCCAGCAGTATTTTTTACCATCTTGGTGGCTACTGAGGAGTTGTACTTGAGGAATATTTAAATTCTCTTCAAAAATCATTTATGAAATGATATAATGTGAAAAATGTTTGCTTGTGGAGATGGAATACCTTATTTGAATGCAGTGATGTCTCTAGAGTAAATACCCAGTTAGACAGTTATTTGAAATATATATCATTTTGCTCAATAGTTACTCAAGTCTGACCATTACCAAGTTTACAAGCAGATTAAGGGCACCACTTTATAAATTACATTTTAAATGAATGTGACAAGGACACAAGGGAACTTCCCTTGTTGAACTTCCATCTTCAACTTAATCCAAGACAGGCCAAGTTTTCACATGAGTTCAGATCAAAGACAGGATCATAAACTGCTTCTTTTTGTAATTATGAGATTTCCAGATTATTCCATGTGCAAAATCAGAAGGCAATTTCCTTCTTTCTGAAATAGTGAGGAGCTGTGTCTGTGCTCAGGACAACATGGGACCACAGCTTGCTTCAATCCAGCTAGTGATTTAGCCTTTAATTTCCTTGTTCTCTGTTTTATTTTGTATGCCTTCAAAAATTAAGCTACCACAGTAGTATGTTGTATTTTATATCTCTTAAAAAATTGCCACCATTCTGTTTAAGGGTAGAAAATCTAGGAGGATGAACATCCAAAGATAATCACTAATGTCAGAGTTTTTTATGTTGTCACTGTTTCAGTTGAACACCAGGGCTTTTTGTTTCATTTGGGAGATTTATTTTTAGATCAAAATATTTTTATTTGGAAAGCTGTAACATTATATGATGTAAAAATCCCTTATACCACCACACTGAGTTCCCCATCCCATTCAGATACAACACTGTTTAGGCAATTTCATACTGATATCCTCTGGCCTATTGATCAAACTACTGCAATAGGTACAACCATCAGTGATATGCTTAAATACTTTACATGCTGATTTTAGATACTCAGAGATGAGCTTTGGTCAGCTACACATGTGCAGATCTGATGTAGCACCAGTAAACACAAGAGAAATGTTTTCACTTACACCTTGCATTGCTGGGAATAGAACTTGAGTATGTTGCTTGTTGATGATCCCTGTATGTTTTCCTTAATGTGTGTGAGATTACCTTTCTACTCTGCATCATTTTTGATGTCCTTAAAAGAATTAAAATTGGAAAAATTTCAATTTTTCTCCAGTTCTGTCTTACTATTTGTACTATGGAGCTAACACACTGGCAAGGATGTTATTGTTAGCCACTTTGTGATTTAATTCTTCTGGTTAGGTAGCAGAATGGTTTTATCAGGGCTAGAACCTTGATTGAGAGGATTTAAAAAATGTATTTTTGTTGATGAGGTGTATAAAAACATCTGCTACCTTTTGGCAGTGATATGGTAACCAATTTCACAGGTTTCTATCCCCAGTGCATGCCCAGATGAGGTTGTATGATAATCTCAATACATTTTGCAGTTCTTCATGCACAGGGGGTACAGCTCACAAACCCACCCTCTTGCTGATTGTGCACTGAAACATGAAGCATCTATACACTATGTAGGAAGAAGCTGGTACTACCATCATGCTACAGTTTCACTTGTTCTGTAAGATTACCCCTGGTTGGTGGGAGACTGTCATTATCATTTCAGGGTGCTTGCATTAAGTTCCTTATCTTCTGCACTTCTGTAATTTGAAAGCATGACAAGTGGGATAGGGTTCCCTTGCTTTGTATCTGTTCTGACAAGGCTACAACTTGTGTTTCATTTTGGGGGTGGGTGCTCTCAATGTTCTTTTTAGCATTTTATGGAAAATTAGTGAGTCAGTAGAGTAAAAATCAATTAACATGTAAACTTTATTCTTTTACAAAACTGATTACAGGAGACTAGTACAATCAACAAATCAAATTTGCTGTTGGGAGTCACATTGATTTTGCTTAGTTGATTAAATCGATCTTTTAATGAGTTAGTATCTGTGTGAAATTAAATCAGCAGCATCCAGTTGTAAATGGAAGGAAGATTCAAATTATGAAGCTGTTAAATAGGCACAGAAGTGCAAGGGCTTTAACCAATGCTTAAGCCCATCAAGGCACAGCTGTGCCATTCAGATTTGCTTAGTAACTTACCTTTTTTATTTTCTTTTCCTACTTGTTCTGCTGTACAGAACATGGGATTCACAATGCCAAAAATAAATGTTTACAGTGTAAATGTTGATGTAGTCAGGCTTCTCAGTTAGCACCTTTCGAGTCCATAGAGAGTAATAACCATTTGTAGGATGTCAATAGTTCAAATTTAAATTAATGAGTTTAAAAATGGTCACATGCATCATACCTTACAGGTTTTTATTTCTCTTCATTGACTCTGAAGAAAGTGCAGGATGTAGAGATCTGCATTGTAGATATCTAACATTAGGTGGGACTTACCCAAATGGCTCAATTTCTTTTTTCCAGAAGATTAGTTTCACACAAACATATTCTTGCTGTCTCCAATGAACCTTTTTTATTGAAGGTAACATTTGCTAAAATGTAGATAGTGAAGCATTAACACTTTTTAAGCCCCAGATGTGCATTCACACCTTGTGAAGTGCTACAGCAAGATCAGTAATAAGGAGACAGAAAATTCCAGTGCAGTAAAATATAGAAGACAAGGAAGTTTCATTTAAGAAAAGAGGAAAAGCTCCTTTGCTTGCATGGAATCAAGCTCCTTAATAGCAGCAACACAAGTGAGGAGGGCTCCATTTATGTTTCTGGTTTGCAAATCCAGCTCATAGTTTTCTTATTGCATAGACCATAAAACTGCAGGGGTACTGTCCATTTTTGGTCATAGAGATCTAGAAGAAATGCATGATCTCTGGAGCATAGATTGACATTTATGGTTACAATCTCATGTTTCCTCCTCAAAGAGGATCTAAGCAAATCTGAGTATAAATCTTGTAATCTAGGTAAAGACCCTATTCAAATTAAGAGTGACGAATGCACGTATGACTGCATCCGACATGGAAGAGGTCTGTGGGACTGTCAAATAGTTCAGTTCCTTTGATTTTTGTATGGTTTTAGCATGGCAAATAACTTTTCCAGCCTTTTGGTAATTTAGACAGTTACCTTGATCTATTGACTGTCAGCTGTATTGGCAGAAGGCAGCTTCACCATCTCAGCTGTACCTCCACGAGGGAAGGCTTGCAAACTGCATCAGTATTTTGTCAAATACTGAATTATTCCAATAAATGTATGTAAATCTTCAGATATATTTAAAAGCTCAAGAGTAAATATTAATCACTCCTAAGATTAAGGACTCTAAGCATGTTTTGTAAGAGATATACTCCTGAACTCGAACTCTGTCTTATCTCATACATAACTTTGTAAATGATTCAGAATAGGAGACTCATATTAATTTTGTTAATGCAATCTCTCTGCTATAGCCATCCTTTGTGGAGGATGCTTACATTTTCTTGTCGTTCAGCTGGTCAGCAGATAACCTTCTTACATTAGCATTCTCCAAAATATTCCAAATAAAATTTATCCTTATCTAAGCTCCAAGATCTGCTCTGAAAGCTTTTCTTAACGTAGCTGAGAGCTAGTGGCAACACTTTCTTTTTCTTAGGAAAAATAAGTAATCTGTATGAAAAAGTACAAAAAAAAACCAACCCAGCATCTGAATCCTTCAGAACTGAAGTATAATTTTAATCACATAGACAAGCTTAATTAAAAGAGTTAATATTTTTAACCTAAGGCAGTGAAAGCAGTGAAACATAGGAAAGGATTAAATACCAAATGAGTAGGCACAACAGGTAATGCTAAGCAAGTTTTCCTGGCCGTTGGACATTTACCCATTAACTGTTTTAGGCTTAATGGTAAATCATAAGATTTAGAGTTTTAATGTGTTTTACAAGTTCCACCTTAAACATAAGACAAGTGGAACCAAAACTGACTTAAAACAGCCAGTCTGCCTGCTTCACCAGCACCCTAACATTGCCTTGAGTTTGCAGGATGTTCCCATGTCATGTTCTCTCTCTTGATGTGAAGCAAAGAGCCCATTATGCCTCTGTTGAATCATGTCACGAGGAACTGAAGCAGCTTCTACTGTCAGTTAAAGACTCAAGTATAGTGGCATTTCTGAGAATGACAAAAGATCTCCTTCCGAATTAAAGGAAAACATCCTGACATTTCTTATTTTTAAAATGAACTCAGTTTTATGCCAAAAAGTAGGGCAAACAAACACTAATATATTGAAAGCTAATACTTGTGCATATACCTACTGTACTCACTTTAATTAGGAAAATGTAAACCCATAAAAGCAAAGCCCCAAAGCCAACAAAAGATTGTCACCAACAAGAGAAAGGATATTTTCTGAAGGAAGATTTGCATGGCTCTTCTAAGGTGGACAGTTTTTTTACCCTGTTTTACACTGATGTACAGTGTGTCAAGGGACTTTTTATACTTAGACTATACCATTGCAGGTGCAAACTTGCTATTCATGGTAAGACAGTTGTGGGGATTCATGTTGAGAGGTCCTGGATCTTCAGCAAGTTTGTTGCATGGTGTGCTTGCATAGAGACACAGAACAAACACAAAACACAGGAAAGCCCCTAGGTCTGCTGTAGCCAACCTTTCCATCTGGTCTGCCCCTTCACAGCATTCTCTTCCCTACTTGGACCCACACCCAGGCAGATTCTGTGCACCATTCAGTTCAGCAGATGTACCCAGTCCCACCTCTACAGCAGAATGAAAATTGAGTGTTCTTTTTATTATTATATTTTTAATTCTTTCTTTTTTTTCTTGTTCTTGTTGATTTAAAATTTGAGCAGAAGTTACTTTCTGACTAAAATCTAGATTGTCTACTAATAAATTTAAAATACTATTGCTTTAAAATACAGAACTATGTACATCTCCAATGTAAAGCAGTAACACAAAACTAAAATTGCAAGCTGTGATTAAATTGTGGGGATCCAGGATAAACTTTAGTATTGCATTGAAAGAATAAGTATTCTTACCTTGAAAGTTCACATGAAGAATTAAGATGCTGAACTGAGTATGTATTAGACTGTAGACATCTAGCCTTTGCATGCATTACTGTATGCTCTCCCTTGACATTCTTTTCTGCTTTGTATGCCTTTGGAGGGCTGAGTGAAAGTCTCCTAATGACATGTTTGTTTCTTTCTACCAGTCTATCCTTCTGTTCCCTTACATGATAGCACTACAATGCAATTTCTCCAAATGTTTGTTTTTCAGATTATTGAAGTTTTACAAAAAAAAACCTGAAACAAGTCTTTGTAGAATCCAAGCATTCCTTCAAAGAAAATAAGAAAAATTGATGCTCTTTTTTTTTCTAGTAGCAAAAAAAGTAAATGCATTTGAGATTATTTCAAGTTGGTCAGGCAGATTGCATATTGTGCTCACAGAACAAAAAGCTTTAACAGAGGATGGCTGTAATAGACTCTTCTGTGTTTACAAGCCAGCCTGCAGAGCAGGCTGCCACTTGGGAAATTTCTACCTATTGTTCCATTAACAAGTGAGAAAATAACAAACCATTGCAAGAAGAGGAAATATTCAGAAAAGGTTATGGGTAAGACTTCTAATTAACTTGGCTAGCACAGGTATTAATGAAATTAGGGACCTTTTGATAGTCCTGCCCATTATTAGGTTTACACAGAATGTACCAATATTCAGGCTTCTTCACAGTGTATTGCCAGATAATTTTTTTGCTAGATAGTAGCTGGTTTGCTTGTTTGGTGTGTCATGTGCTTGTATACATACATGGAACTCACCCCTCTTGGCAAAAGAATTTGCATGTGGGCTTTTTATTGACTGTCATCTAGTAATTGTAGTTTACAAAGCAGTAGTTTGAGCACACCAGTTGTAATACCTCCATTATAAATCATTAAAAATCAACAACTTGCTGTTAAATTTGCATATTTGTGTAATTGCATGGGGAAATAATTTAAGACATGTTCATGCTGCTTCTTAAGCACCTAGGATGTATATATCCATTTTCTGTGCAGCTTAACCAGTGTATGCAGTGTCACCCAGTCACACATTTTTGTTCCTATGCCCAAATTCATACTTAGCTCACATTTTTCCTTCTACAGAAAGATGTTAACCCTCTGCATACATTAATATTGCTGTTCCTTAACAGGTTTTTATGGCTTCTATGGTAGGGCTGAACAGAAACTTCTAGTAAAAAAAAAATCTTAATGAAATGTTTATTTTTCTTTACCTGTCTGGCCCTGACACATAGTATTTCTCAGCTAAGTGTTTCCCTTATCTTGGCTCTGGTGATCCTTGGACTCTTCCAGGATGACTCCTTCATGACTCTGAAACAGCACATAACCCCCTCTTCTGGACATAGTTTCAAGGTATGGTTTGGTCCAAATTTACTGGATTATTACTGGTCAGATGCAGAGCTTCAACACCTGTCCTCAAAAGCCTGCCTCAATGTCTTGCTGACACTGCCCTCTTTGTGCCACTTGAGTGCCACCCATAGCAAGCCCATTCAGTTCACTGAAATGGCATGAAACCTGGTAACATTTCTTTAGATAGACCTTGCAACCACCTTTTTTCACAGTTCCCATCATGCATCCTTCTGTGAATAACACATCAGAAAAGGGCTTCTGACTTTTGGTGAGTTGCCTTTTCCACCTGTGCTATCACCGTGATGTTGTGCACATGACTTGATGAAAAAAATAGCAAAATATGGCAAGCCAGGAAGATAGATTTGTCCCAAGCCCACCTGAAATAATAATAATAAAAAATTATGGCAGTCAAACTATGTAATATAACATTATTCTGAATTTACCTTATGCTTTCCCAAATGTATCTCATAATAATACAGAGAACCTGTCTCAGCATTTGTTATTGTTCCCTGAACTTTTAATAATAAGCTTGATCCTCAAGGCTTAGAATATTGCATCCCACTGATTAAAGGAGTTTAGAAATATACAAACCCACACCTCCACAGCTCTAAAACATTAAACCTCTAAAGCTTTTAGTGCTACTGCCTAGAATCAATGTTTCATTTCCTAAACTCTGTAGTAACTGGTGTATTTTTTGGCTTACCTGGAGTGATGCAGATTGCTCATAAAGTACCAGCTGCTTTAATGTCTCTCTTGATAAGGCTCTCCTATTAGTATGTGGGAAAACATAGTGATTTAGTAGTAAACTTAAAAAAAAAAAAAAAAAGTGACATTAATAAAAAATAATAACAGAAAAGAAGCACAGTATGTTGAAAAATAGAAAGCTTTAGACAACATCTCATGGGCTAGTGCTGTGCTTGTTTACACTGCATGAAGTTCTACTCATCTCTCTGAGTTTACACCATCTCTGGGGTGTAGACCTGAACCATCAGCCTTTCCCTTTCCTTTTGAAAGGGTTCCAGAGAATTAAATGGGGCATCAGCCTGAGGCAGTGCTGGGTACCCTTAGGCAGGGCTTGTAGCACCTTTCTGCCTGTTAATCTGGTCATCAGAGCAAATGGGGGAAAAGAATCTTGCTCTCACCATTAACGAGGGGGATATTGGAACATACTCTAAGCATTCAAGAACATAGGCATGCCTAAATAAAAAATAATGTCTTTCTTAAGATACTTTTAGATTATTTTCTCAAGGCAACAAATGATGGAAATTAAAATGATGAAAATTCAAATGATGAAAGTGCTAGACTCTGTCTCATAAAATGCACTTTTAAAGTGTTTAAGGTAAATTTTATTGGTCTGACTCCTTGCTGACAATTCTTTTTCCAAGCTTGACTCACAAAAGAAATTATCCTTTCTGCCACCTGAAGATCAATACTCCCAGTACTTTCAGGAACTGATAAGCAGGTAATAAAAATGAATCTGAATAAAAGCTAGGCAGATTTTGGCATACATCTAGCTTAATGTAAAGATTGTTTATGTTGCTGTAATGTTTTCTTTGGTCTGCCAAAATAATCAGCCATATTGTGCTAGCTAGTATGATTTAAATAATACACTTTTTTCTTTGTTAAATTTACATTTGTGGGCTATTGGTGAAGGTATAAACAAAGCAGTTTCAGTTTAAGGATTGAGACACTTATAAACACAATTATGTTTCATTTTTTAATGAAAATAATCCAATAAGCTAAACCTTCTGTAATAGTCTTTTGGAATTCATGCTACCACTGTAGACTGCTTGTATGAAACAATGGAGGAGGCTGTTTGCAAATAGGCCCATCTTAGCAGAACAAACAGAAAACGTAGGAGTAATGTATGTTATGGCAAAACTGGTACCTGACACGGCTGATTCATTTGTACCTAGAAAAAAACATTAACATTGCAATATCTTCTACTACTGCCAAAAGCATGGCAGGGGGAAGAAGCAATCCCTGTTCCATTTTTATATTGCATTTTACCAGTAATGCCAGACATGTTCAGAAGCTTGTCTGTCAGACAGCCATGGAGAATCATTTAACATTGAAGCTCTCATCCTTATCAGAGTCACATTCATCTGCTTGGACATTGCAAATCAATAACTGGGAATGATTTGGGAACATTGTGGCAAAACAGTGCCTCAGAATATAGCCCTTAATGAATGTTTTTTGAAGATGGCTAAATTCACATGTTTAATTCTGGCTACAATTTGAAAAAAAAATACTCTTTTTAGTTATTTAGACTTCTGAGGGTATCTATTTAAATTTGTGTTTAGGCAGATTTAGTTTTGAACTAGAGGACTTGATATATTTAGAAGTTATGGCACTTCTCAGTACAATATGTTGATGATTTTGTTTCTGTAAGTTCGTTTTGTGTTATTTATATCTTCTGCTAAAGAGTTCAGCCTGTATTCAATAGCTGTGCTTGAACTGCAGCATAGAAAAGCATTACTGATGCTTTAGAAAAACTATCAATCTTAACTTGACTTCATTGGCAAAATGTAGCACTTTTTTTTTTTTGCAGTAGTTAATTACCCTCCTTGGTTAAAATGAAACACATTAGTAAACAAACCTGCCTTCTGCCCTTTCTGAATTTATTTATATTCAGCTTTCAGCCACTGGACAATTGAAAATTAGGCAGGAGATAAAGTCTTGTATTGTCAGACGTCCACTTCTTGTATTAGAGATGAGACTATGATTAAGTCCCAACCCCTTAACCTCCTCTTTGATGAGCTAAGTAGATTAACCTTCTGCAGTCTTTCACTAGAAGACATGTCTTCTAATCCTTTAATCATTCCCTATGCTCTCTTATGAATCTTGTCCAGTTTTTCAGCATGCTTCTTAAAATTTGGATGCTAGAAATAAGCACACTGTTCCAGCCACACTTGAAACACTGCATGTTAGAGCTCTGTCATGGATCCCTTATCCCAGGATGGAGGAGTGGCTAAAACACCTGGGTTATGATGCTTAGTGACATGGTTCAGTGGTAGACTTGACAGTTTAGGTTAATGGTTGGACTCAATGATCTTGAAGGTCTTTTCCAACCTAAACAATTCTACAATTCTATGACAATGCACAAAAGAACACCAGAGTTAATATTTTAGTCTTGATTTTCTTTCTCAGTTCTTATCAGAGATGTAGGTGCTTCATGGTGCTTCTTTTCATTATTGCCTCGTTTCTTGGTCTTTTTTGTTCCCGTAGTGTTCTTAACACCCATAGATCTGTTAGTGTGGGGGAGGTACTATTAAATTCTTGTTAGTGCCACTTAACCACATCATATTTTGGGTCAAATTCTCAGGTCATTTTAGAAGTCTGAGGGAGAAATTGAAGCTTTGATGAAGTCAGAAGGTGCTCTGCTGTCAGTGTGGCCAGGCCTGGGTTCTTCCCTCAGGTTTTTCCCGAAACCTCCTACAAGAAAGGCATTTAAGTAACTAGCTGCCTATGGCTCTTTATTTTTTCCTCCTCTGCATTTTTAAATTGAAGGTAACATTTCAAGTGTAGACTTACTTTCAGGGGAGTAATGGAACTCAATTCAGTGCAAAGACTAAGTGTGCCATATAGTGCTTTACTATTTGTTGACAAATAAGCATGTGGTTTCTTAGAGACAACTCAAGGAAGGTCAGTTGTGGGTTTCATTCAGCAATAGTTGTTCCCACTGGAAGGGAAGGGTAACTTGCATTGGGATTACATAAATATGATACACAGAATAACTTTTCAAAATCTAAGATATACATGTAGGATGAAATTAAAAATACCGGTTGAATAAACTACGCCAAGCTGAAGGGTATTACAAATAGTTTGGCTAGAAGATAGACTGGACATTAGGGAAAAAAAAATCATAGAAAGAGTAGTCAGAAACAGGAATAGGCTTCACAAGGAGCTGGTTGAGTCACCATCCCTGGATGTGTTTAAGGGTCATTTGGATATAGTTTTGAGGGACATGGTTTAGGGGTCAACTTTGTAGAGTAGGGCTAATGGTTGGACTTGATGCAAAGGTTCTTTTCCAACCTGAATGATTCTGTGATTCTAAGATGTGTTGCAATAGAATACCCTTTACTGCAGAAAAGTGTTCATTGAGCTTCTACCATACAATCCTGTTTTTCTACATACACAGTTGTACAAATGACCTTTCAAAGTTTTGTGAAAATATTTTCTTGTTTTCAGGTTGAATAGTATCCATGATGGAAAAAAAAAAATAAATCAAACAATAATCAACCTGAAAGTTGAAAACATAGAGCTGGAGACATAGCTACTCAAGTGTATTCATTTTGTCAAGCTTGCAGTGACTCTGAGAATAAATGAATGAATCTATGACCAATAGATTTGTGTCTAACAGACACAAAGGGCACAGACATCAATTTTTCAGATGCATTTTTGAAGGTTAAAAGGAAATGCTGTGGAAGATTCAGAGATAACAGATATTGCTAAGAGTGCTATTTTTTTCATATTCTCATATCTATGTATGGATCATGGTCACATTTACTGTACATCTTAGAAATTCTTTTTTTTTTTTTTTTAAGGAAAGTATCTGCTTGCCTTGGGTCCTTGCCACTTTTCATTAGCAGTAAAGTAGCAATATTTCTGGGGTTTTCATGCTATGGTTTTCTTCTTTCAATAGTAAACTATTATGAGGAAGCAGTAAGGAAAAAGCTAAGAGCTTGCTTTTTTTTTTTCCCTTTTTTTACATCAACGCTGTATGGTTTCAAATCAGTCTTTGCAAGTAGGAATGGTCAGTCATTTTGCAGAAGTCCACTTGTCACAATGAAATGTTGATGTTTTGCAATCCTTATATTTTCAGATTCATTTGTGTTCAGAAACTTGATGCAGATCTTAATTAGTGCTGCTATCAGAATTTATTTACACTATCACATTTGTAAGACACTCCAGCAAGGGGCAGTGCAGGACATAGAAAGCAGTCTTCACAGTAAATCAGCTCCTCCCTAGAGAGGTTTGAATCATGTTTATTTCAGTTATTCTTCGTGATTTGTGGAAGTTTGAGCAAATTAAATTAATTTTAATTTGAGGAAACACTCTTTTATAACTGGTGCATATGCAGTTTCTGAGATGGTATTGAAAAGGCAAAAACCTGTCTTAAAGGTTATTAATGATTATATATAATCTTTTAGCATGTGTAATAAACATTATGCGTGTCTAAGGCAATGGAACACAAGATCAGGGTTGCAGGATCACACCTGTAGTTTACTTTTTACCTTTTAAAAATTACCACATGAAAAATATTTAATATTCTTGCACATAGATGAAAGTAATAACACATTCTGAATATATATCCTGATACAAGAAGAGGCAATGATTTGCTGCTTTATGCAAGTCAATAGAAAATGTCAATCAAACCAAACTTTCATTCAGAAACATTTATGGCCCTAAACAAGACCTGAAAATAAATTTTCATTATACAAAGCTATTTTCCATCATGGAAAGATTTTCAACCTTGTTCTTACTCCTTGCAACCTGATTATGCCAGTGGGGCAAAACAGGGGAAAAAAAGAGTGCAAAAGTTGTTCCAGGGTCTTCTGCAACTTGGATTGTGTCCAGCTCTGGAATTTCTTAGAGCAGTAATTAATCTGATGATTGATAGTGAATTTTGAAACATGTATGTCACAGATTCTGAATCATATCAAATTCTGAGCTTGGCAAAGACATTTTTTAAAGTAGCAACCTATTTGCTAATGGTGCAGCAGTCTATGAACTGTCATGAGATTGAGAAGATGGAACAGAAAAATATAAGCATGTTCCGAGGTAAATTGGACATCCTGCTTGTAAGAGTTCAGATAAATTCACCTTGTCAAAACCAGTAATGTCATTGACCTAGGAATCTAATTCCAGTTGTCTCATATTTAATTTTATTTTACTGTATGAATTAAATGTTGCAAGGATTCTGCATTCCTTCAGTTAGAGTGAGACTTCTCTTTATTTTAACCAGGAACTTGTGTCTTCTGTTTGAGAAATGGAACTGGGTCACCTAATGTGAGTTTAGCATAGTTCTAAGAGTGACATACCCAGGTGCCTAGATTTTTTTTGAGAATGAAAAAGCTATTTTAACATACAGATTTTGTACACCAGTTGTGAGATTATCTGTGTGTCAGCCATGCCTAGAATCATTCTCCCCATATAATTCTCCTTCCTGTTTGAATCAAATGCCTCACAACCTTTTGGTTTTGGTAAGTGCAAATGTCCTCAACAGGTTGGTTTTTATTTCTGAGTGTTTGTACCCTTGTGGTTAGTAATAGGTAGGAAGCCCTTTCTAGTAACAGAGCATTAACCCTGCTCAGAGCTTCTGACCCCAAAAAAAAAGGAAAAACTAACAGAAGTCAATTAAACTTAATCTCAGCATTGTGTCAGATCACTAACAGTTCATATTTAAATAGATCTTGCAGATCAGTTAGTAATAAAGCCTTAATAGCTTCAGTGAGACTAACTCCAGGCTGTTGCTGCGCTCGTAGAAAGAAGTTGTCTCTCTCCTACAGGTTTATTAAAATAAAACACGACTTGCAGTGGAGCTGACAGCTGAGCAGTTAGGCTACAAATCAGCCTTTGATGCTAGGGCAGACCGAATGAATATTGCCATTCGCCTTGTCAAAGGCAGAGTGAAAAACAAGGCTTGATGAATAGTGGAGTTCAGCCCATGTAGAACAAGGATGCAGCACAGGAGGCCTCGAGCTGGCAGTACCTACAAAAAGTCAGGTTGTAGCCTGTTAATTTTCACATGTCACACGGGAGTGAGGCTTTCATTACCAAAAATATTCTGGAAGTTGAATTATGGATGCTCAAAATGAGAGGTGTTTAATTAATGTTTGGAATGCTGACAAGCAGTCAATATAAACAGACTTGAACCAGGACCGTGAACTTTTTCTCTTGACATGTGAGTTTATGGGCTAATGACAGCTTGTCTGGATTGCATTTGTCTATAGAGTTATAACCAGAAGGATGGTTTTAACCAGCAGTCTTTTGCTCTGATCAGTTAATGCTGATAAAATGAGTTCTAGGCACCTATTTGTTTGAAGTGTTAGGTGATCCCTTTTGAGTGATTTTTAGCATGTAATTCTGGCTCTCCAGGGAATGCACTTCACAGACTTGGGTGGCAAATGTAATTGGCATGGTAGTGATGATGTCTTCTCATTTTCTTTTCTCATCTTGATACATGCCACAGAAGCAGCTCTGGAATAACGTTCTGAGCACTCAGAGTCTGAGAAATAATAAATGCTTTTGAGTTTTTTAATTTACTAACAGGGATGGCCATAACTGTTTTCCAGATCAAGATGATTCTGGTACAGAACTGCATCTCTTCAACAGTAGTAATGCTGACAGTAGAAATATGAGCAGATTCAGATTAAAGGTATCATCACTGTGTAGTATGATGTAGTATTTTTTTTAATTAAGTCTGTGATAAAGCCTCATAATTATTACTTGCATATAGAATAAGGAAGGACAACATGTGCTATAAAGGAGTTCTAGAAAAATATCAGTTTTAAGAAACTAGAAAGGTTTACTAACTAAAAAAAAAATGAACAGCAACAGGGAATATTTGTTGAATTACAAAGCACCAATGAGAATCACTACAGAAGACTGCAAGAGGTATATGCCAGTAGCCTTTGTTTCTCTGAGTTTTAGCATGTGCAGTGGCCATAAGCAAATTAAAATGCAGTTCTGCCTGACAATAGGATGGTGATCACCAGTCTCAGCTGTGTAATCCAGGGCATGCACCAGTGCTGGGGGAGCACCTTCCTTGCAGCCCTCTCTGTCATCCTGAGGACAAGATGCATTCAAACCTCTTATGCTTCAAATCAGATCAGACAGCTTTGTCTTGGTTAGCAGCCAAGGCATGTACTCTGTCACTGCTGTTTTCATGTTTTCCAGTGCCCTTGTAAATTGGTAAACATACTGGAAATGTCTAAAATTCTCCTTTTCTCAGGATTCTTTTTAATATCAACACCATATGAAGAAGAAAGCCCAGTCTCCAAAGTGGCTTTGACTCTCTCCATCTGGACAGCCCTTATAGTGGAAGAGTCATATGTTTTAATAATATTTTAACATCAAGATATTTTAAAGGTAGATCAATAGCTAGAAACATTGATTGAGGAGTGTCCTTTTAGCTAGTACACTGTTTCAACATTTCTAGCATGTTCTTATTAAAAATAATTGTAGTAAGAAGAATCTAGTTGAATAGGCTGGAGCTATTACTATGTTGTCTGGTACATATACATGTACATGTATGTTTATTTCTCTTTTCTATAAACAAAGCGACTGTTGTGTAATAATTTGTGTGCCTAAAATACTATAATGTAAGATGAACAGAATTTCATTCTGGATGAGATTTCACTGAGTATTTTTGAATGCATGTCAGCAAATCAGATATGGTACAATCATATTTTTTTTAGAATATATAATATCTGAAATAATGTATTTCTATTCTATTTGATCCATTTCATTTCCTCAGGCCTGTAAAATACCAAACATGAGTAACTGCATCCCCTTCTACAGAATCTACCCACAGGAAGCGAGTGAGCACACACAGACATGTGTGCCTTGGTCTTTTTAGGATTAAGTGAAAGAGTGAAACAGGGGATGCGTTGCAGTTGCTAGGTGACTTTCGACTCAAATATATAACATTCTGTAAATAAACACAGTAAAGCCACATCTCTCTGACTGCGGAGGCTGTTAAATGTATTTTTCCTCATCTGTGGGGAAACTTCTGGAAAAAAAATATTTTGAATGCTGAAATTAGTTGAAAGGCAGGAACAATGCATTTAAAGCCTGTAGAAGTTGATACTCGGTGAAATGTAGGTCAGTCAGATTACACCATGCAGCCTCAGCTGCTGGGTTTTGTCATCCGCCCGTAATAAGAAGAACCAACATAGGTAGCAGTTACACTAGAGAAATGTGGTTTTCTCCGAAGGAGAAAAAAATTGATTGATAGGAATATGACTGTGCCAAGCTCTGAAAAATGAGGAATAGCAAGAGACAGAGGTCAGTGAAGGAATGAACAGCAGAGCACATTTTATTTTTATTTTTTTTTTCCCGGAAAATCCTGCATTCAGAAATCTGTTTTTCTTTGACTTGAGAAAAACACACAAGGATCAGGAGGCAAAAAACTGAACTCGCAAAAACAAGCAAAAAATGCTTCTTCCCCCAACATAATCTCTGCTTCTGAAAGTTCAGTCTGTCGTGTGCCATCAGAGCTGTTAGTCCCCTGGCTCCATCTGGCTCTGCGTCAGTCCCCACACACACCAGCTTCCTCCTCTCTGCAGTTCATCTGTAATTTTCCTCAATACAGTGGGTGGGCACCACCACAGATAACACAGCAGCTGATAGGTGTTATTTCATGTTGTGCTGTCTTAGGTGTAATATTTCTCATCAGCAAAGGCACTTAAGTCATAAATGAATTAGACTGGCTGTTTAATTTGTGATTATAATTGCTGATGATTTAGATCTCTTTTTCTTCATTGAATATTGTGATTTTTCCCAAAACCCAACAGTTACACATGTAAAATCTTAATACTTTATTAATCACCCTTCAGGGATTATTTTTTTAGTGAGTGGGAGCTTGTATGTGTACATGCTAATGAAAGTCACTTCTTAAGAGCAAATGAGTACCAAGCCACTCAGAATTTTTGGAGTCTCACGAGATCAGCTTAATTTTTCTCATGTAGCTTTCTACAGGTCACATATATATTTGGTGATAATTATTCAGTGAGAATTCAGTTGTTGAATTTGTGTTTAAAAAGTAAGCTGCTTGCTGTATTCCTCCAAGCAGCATGGGAAAGGCAGATGCTTATCTCTGAGAAGGAATTTAAATAGTGCTCACATGGCTTCATGTGACTCTAGAGGTAAGGAGGGAGATATTGGACATAATGAAATATGATGCAGGTGAAAGGGAGCATGTTGCTACAGATGGTGCTCAATCTTCTTAGTGTAAACTGATGGGTGAAGGAGAGCTTAAGAGGGACTGATTTGCAAGAGGAGAGCGCTCACAATGGTATGAGATGGTTTCTAAGACTCAGACTGTGCAGCCAGTGCTTTCAGGGCTACAGACTTTCTCAAGCATAAAAAGCAGTAAGAATATGGCTCCACAGGCACCAGCATATACTTCACAGACCTTCTCTGGACCTTCACCTTCATGGGGTGTCTCATACTGAAGCTTCTGTTCTTCTGTCTTCATTAATGACAGCAACCACTGTGCCATTGGCAAGCAAGCTGACTTGATTAAAGGGTATGTTTAAAGGTATGATTTCACCTTCTGTTTTGCTATAGCCTTCCCAGGAACAGGGAACAATCCACCTGTCTGTCATCTTATCTGCTGACAAATTACTCTCCCCATAGCAGCTTTTTTTCTTTTGCCCCTGTTCCCTTTGGGAAAGCACCTAAGGGCTCTTTAAGCTCCTCTTAAAGTCAGCTTTGGCCCACTTTTCATTGCTGGTGCAGTGTACCCCCCTTGTTGGAAGCTTACATGAGCTGGAGGCAATAGGATGAGCTAAAGACAGGTTTCTGCTGTCAGACTTGGAGCCATTCTGTAAGATATTTCTTACAGCTCCCTCTGAGTAGTCGGGCTGCAGGGGTGACCATCGTTGCTGCCAAGCATCTGACAGTTCTGTGAGAGGCATGATATTTGGCAGCTCAATCAGTTTAAACAAAAGGGCTTTTCCTGCTGCAAGTGGACTCAAGTAAAGGTAAGCACATCTTGATGGCACTGATTCACACCACAGGAAACTCGTAGGCTTGTCCTTGAAACGGGCACTTCCTCAGTAGAAAATGATTGTATCTAGTCTGTATGTTACCTCCAGGGACTGAAACAAGTTATTCCTTCTTTATGCATTTATGAGCTGGGTTATTCATCTCCTAAAATGCCTATTTACTTAGATGATGTCTTGAGGTATTAAAGCTCCTTTAACTGCATATTTCAGTCACAGTGAACTTAATGGTCGTCTAGGATCTACTAGTAACATCTGTTTTAACTCCTTATTTCATTTTGCATATCATGGAATTCATTGGGGATAAAACTGAACAAAGATTTTCATTGGTTGTGGGGGTAAAGATACTCAAATGATCAAGAAGCACATTATTTGGTGACATTTCTAAGACTATTCCACCAGTCTCTATTTATCCACTTCAGACACTTAATGACTAATTCTATCAAATAAACATTTTTTTTTTCCTGCACTTGCTACATTATGTTAGTCATAGACCCGAAAAAGGACCAAAAGCAGTCATGAAGACAATTCCCTCATCAGAGTGAAACACACACTGTTCCTCTATGATTCTGAAATCCCTTGTCCATAGGGCTGTTGTACAGATGCTTATTTTCCATCCTGCTATTGCATAAACAGAGAGAGTGCTCAATAAAGGAAAAATAAAATGACAAGGATCTTAGCATAGGGTAATGCACACAGAGGGGATGAAATCTCCCAAATAGAATGGCTGGGCTCTGCCTGGTAGTGACAGGAGTCTCACTGCAAGGGCACTTGCAGTGGCACCTTCAGCTGCATGGGGTGAGACACTGTCCTGCTCACTTCTTATAATCCATCTGGACATAAGTCCAGATTCACCACCCAGAACTTGGGTAATACATTGTTATTTATATATCTTAACTGCATACAAAATATCTCTTAAATATCTTAACTGTCCATAAGAGTGCCCTACATGACCATTTCTGAAGTAATAATTTGTATTGATTACTTACAAATGTCTTATCTATGCAAGATTCTGCAACAGGAATCACCAAGAGCAGTCTTTGAGACATTAACCATCACACAGGGTGTTAAAACATCCAGCTGTACAAACTGGACAAGATACAGTGTGACTTGGGAAGAGGGAATCAGATTTCCCACCAGGAAGGCTCCTGTAGCATCAGTCAAACACTTCACTGTGAATGATCACCTAATTTCAGGCTGATCCCTGATCTCAAACCACTCATCTATACAGGTGACTGGCTGGGGAGTTCTGCAATGACTAAGGAATGAGTGAAATGCATTTGGTGTGCATAAGCCAGAGCCCTGATACCCACCTACACCCCAGTTATATGTATGAGACAAATTTGATTTTCGTATGTAAACCTCTCCTCCACCATACTTCTGCAATTCATTTTTCCTGCATAAGAATAATGCAGTTGGCTGTTTTGCATACCACGTAATAATGCTCTTTTTGGTTGTTTGTTTCCAAATCACACATTCTTTTTGGTTGCTGTCTTTGTAGTCCATCATGGTGTGCTGTGATCTGCAAACTTGGCAAGCACACTTTCTATTCCATCATCTATATCACTTGTGAAATACTGGATGTGGGATCCTTGGATAACCCTGCTTATTCCATCCTTTGATTTTGTTGTAAATATAGTGCCTCATAAACTAATCTGATCAACTCAGTCACGTTTGTATTTGTTGTATGAACATTTCATTCAGACCTGGTTTTCCTCACATTACTTGTAAGAATGATACATGAGACAGTGTCAAAATCCAAGCAGCTAACACTTCTTTTCTGAAAAGCCTGTTATGTTGTAGGAGATTAGATTAGTTTGATAATATTCTTGGCAATGTGAATCACTGCTTAACCGACATCTTTTATCTTTACAATTTTCTGAAATAATTAGTGGATATAGAGTTTTCTCATAACAACTATAATATCTTATGTTTTCCTTCATTTGATTACCATAATTTTGTGTAAAGATGCTACCAAAAAAATCCTAATATGAATTTTAGGCATACATAGAGCAAAAGGTTGGTCACTATCATTAGGAGTTTCCTGATGAAGTAAAAGATAAAGAAGCAGGCAGGGGAGGTAAAAGGTAAGAGTGAAACCTCTCTCAAATAAATGGTCAGTACTGCTAATGGTCTGGTATTAAAATGGCTTCACCTGTAGAGGAGGGAAACTGTCTTATTAATTTCCATCGTGGACTGGAGTAAAGGACAACATCCTGGACTCCTTCCTTACAGGAAAGATGTGAAAGATTAGAAGGCAGTGTTCTGAAAGTATTGGTATTGATCACTTTTGTGACCTTCTGTCACACTATGGAAACTACAGTGATCTTCAGGAATAATCTGATCCTGGCTTAGAAAGATGGATAAATGACCTCCTGGGGTGCTTTCCATCTACTTTTCCATATTCTATATTTATGGTTATGATGGAAAACAAGAATTTTAAGAAGGGATTTGTAGAAGGATAATTGGGTAACTTCAAGTGCTTGTGTGAAGTTTGTCTTAAGTATAAAGCAGAGGGCTGGAGAAGGTACAAGCATGTGAACCTGAATATTCAACAAGTAGGTATCTAAGAGGATTTCCATTCCTTGAAGCACTTGCTACATCTAGGCTTTAGATGAATCCAGGTAAAATAATAAATAAACTCCAAATAAACTGTTTTAAGATATTGTGACTAATAGAATGTGAAGTCTTTAAAATATTTTTCTTTCTCAAATTAAGATTTACTACATCGTGGTTGAGGTGATGCCTTTTGAAATAATAATTTTTTTAAAAAGTTTCTTTTTCAATTGATTCCTAGTACTTAGTAATTTCTAATATTGCAGATGTGTTACATAGACTAATAGCTTTCTGTCTGAACAGATGTACTTTGCAGCCTAACAAACAGCCAGTGATTCAAAAAGTGCTGTGCAGAATAAGAGCTTCACAATATGCAGCTGAGAGAGCATCTTCCTAGTAGTGGTAGTGGTGCTTTATTTTCCTCACTGGCATGATAGAATGGTGTGTTTCAAATTCTGGTTTATAATCAGTATTCTATTAGTGTTCTAATAATATTCTAATAATATTCTATTCCTTCTCTTAGTGGTATCCATCCCCTTAACACTGACTGTTCTGTCTGTCCTGTGAGGATGCACCATTCTCCATTGATACGCCTTTGCAGAGGTTGTAATTCCCTCCCTTGCCCTTACCCTGTCTCTGGGCAGAAGGGGAGAGCAGGGGATATAATTGTGCAGTGGCATCTTCTCTTAACACTTGAACCAAATAGGGTTATTCAGGTGCAAGCCTTGGTGCTCCTAAATTTTAATCTTGTCTCAAATGAGTAAACATGGTGAGAATTTTACATCCAGTAGTGTTCTCAGTCATAAAATATCCCTGATGTTCCAGGAACTGTGGTAGACTTAAGAATATCCTTAAGAGGTAGATAAACTTACATGAATTAATATCACAAATACCTGCTTCAGAATTTATCTACTCTAATGACTTTCCTTAGTGCATATTACACTCTAAGTGTAGCCACACTACTTCTATTGCATTAATGATAATAATGTAATATGGTTAATTGTGGATAAGGGGTCTTGGAGCACAGGAACATTGATATGCTTATATGATGAAAATAAAGCATGGCTTTTATATGGACTCAATACCTTTGTAACAAGGTACAGCAGAGAAATGCTTTCAATGTTCTGTGGACAAGAAGCATGAATTCTAATTTTCTGGTTTGGTTTATCTTCCTGAAGGATTTACTTTGATAGCTGGAGATTTATTGATTGAATCTGCATCATTCAAAGCAGCAAATTAGTGCTTTGCTGTCAGATTCTGTAATAAAGTTCCATGCTGTGATTTGGTCTTGTTTCAGCAAGAAAGAATTGGTTTTTTTACTGTCTCATCTTACTTGTTTTACTCTTGATGCACAGCAGTAGTATTCCCACCCTGTTTACAGCAGTGCTTCAACACATTCACTGCTCAAACAATAGAAAAAGATCAATGATAAAGGACATGCTTGTTTCATTTGTGCTGTAGGCAAATGACAAGTGAAAAGAACCTCTGTATTTTGATTTCTGTTAGCCAGATTTGATCATTAGTTGAAATCCTTGGAAATGTCAGTTAGTGACTAGGAGTTGTGTGGGCAAGGGGAGGATGGTCAAAATACATGTGGGTCCCAGTTCTGCACTCAGCCAGTCTCCTGTGGCATCATGTAATTATAGGGTTCAGCAGGGAATCCTCAGTAGAAAATGTTCTCCTCAGTGGAGAAATAAGCCTAGCATTTATAGCTCTTTTGTAATAAATGGAGTTATGGTGGTATCAGATCATTATATTAGGCAACCAAAACAACCTTTGTGAATAATATTGAAAGGCACTATGGTTTTATTTGCCAGCAGTGCTGCTTATTTCCAAATCTAACTTGCTAAAGATGCATTTCTGATTTTTCTTTCTTGAATTTGTAAAACTAGCAAAACTAAACAGATTAAACTCTTGCTATAATCAATAAATATTCTTGATTCAACAATCAGTGGCATTAATATTAATTTATCTTTGTATTAATCATCTCTAAAATATAATCTCTATCAAAAATTTATACCTACAAACTATTGAGCATCATGGCTTTTTTCAAATATTTATTCTGAGAGAAAAAAATATAATGGAGTAAATTTATTACAGTAAAATAGACCCTCTTCTTACAAGATTATGTCAAGTTCACTTGTATTTGTTTCTCATTGGTCCAACCAAGACTATGGCCTATGCTATATGTGAGCAAATTTCTAGACAGTGAGAGATATCCCTTATCACAGAAAATGAACATTTTAGATTGACAGGGTTTAAAAGATCGATCGTTACAGCTGAAGAAACATTTGAAAACACCTAGCAGGAAAATTGGTGCTCAAAAATTGATGGAAAAAAATATGCTTACTTTTCCCTGCAGTTATCTTTAATGCTTAGAAATGTTGAGTAGATTTTCTATTTTCCTGGGGAATAGTGTCCCTTGGTGTTCAGAAAGCTGCCTCAGTAAATATTGGGGAGGCTGAAGGTACCTTTTGATCTACAATGTAATTGGAGCTGGGGAGATGGTGTGGGTACCTCAGATTGACTTGCTGTTCTGCATAGCCTACCCTGTGGAAAAGCAGAGCAGCTCCTAGGCTACACATAGTTGAATTACTCAGGCTAAGTGGACAGCTTTTAAAATGCTAGTAACACCCCATGGTTGCTGGGAGGCTAACAATTTATGCTAACTGTAATTGGATCTGCTCTGCTAATACCAGAGAAAGAAAATACGTTCTATGTGATTGCTGTGTTTCTGGTCAGGAACTTAATTCCTAAGACAAAATAGTAAAACAATTCCATTTCAAGTGAGAGTCTGAAGAGCTGCTAAAAGCAAAACCCCTCACACTTCCATAGAAGTCTCACTTGTATGAAGTGAGACTGCGTGGCTTCAGCCTGATCCATGATCTTGTATCAAGAACTAGGTTTCAGTTCTGTCAAGATGCTTGCAATTTGATTTTCCTTTCAATTCTGCATATCCAATTATAAAACTGCATTTCAGAATTGCCTTCATGCAAGTAGTATTGCAGGAAGTAGCTTTCATTTGATGCATGGTGTCTGTAAAATGTTCTTTCTTCAGCTTAGTGTAAAATGTCTGGAACTGAGCACTGTGAACCTGGTCGTTCCTCTACATGTGCAGTTGAACAAATAAATAAAAAAAAAAAGGTCAACTGGTGAAGTGTCAGCCAACAAAACAAACCAAGGCACTATGCTAAAACAAAACTAAAGTATGCCTTGCCCATGCATTCCAAAACCAGTTTTTCCAGATTCTCTGAGTAGCTGAGAATAGTTGAACTTTTGTGGTGCCTTTCTGGTTTCTGTTTATCTTAAAAGACCAGAGAATAATTACCTTTCTTTTCAAAGAGGTAGAGAATGCCTTAAAATAGGTGATGATGTTGCACATGGAATGCCTACATCTATCTTCAATGTAATTTATTACCTGGTTACTGGATTATTGATTTATTACCTGGTTAATGGAAAACTGAAGCTTTGCTTATGTTCATGCTCCATAGCAGTGGCTTCTTCCATGTAGCTAAGAATAGATGTTTTCATCTCTTCCAAGTGTTTGTTCTCTACTTTCCTAATCAGTAGCATGTCAGCCACATAAAATTTTTTGAGATAGATATTTGCAATTGTAATTTTTTTAAGGGATACTCTTGCATACGAGTATGAACTCATGCAATAAAATTGTAACAGAACTTAGCATTTATTCAAATGAATATATTTTAATAATATTTGCAATATTTTCTGATGTGTAGTACAGTGCTCAATTTTCAGACACACTCGGGTATCTGATCATTGTCCCTGACCTTCATATTTCTTCCTTTATATCTCTGTTAAGCACCAATTTGTTACTAAAACATACTTTGCAATTAAAAATTCATTGCTTAAAAAGAGAAGGCAGCTTCCTGCCTAGTTCTTAATTAATCTTTATTCAAGACACTTAAATATTTATAGTGACTTCTCTTTTCATTATAAATGCTGTAGTGATTCAAAGAACTATTTTTCTGAAGAATTTTCACTTTTGCTGCAATGGGTACTTGTAAAAAAATTCTGTATCTGTGTCAGTCCATAGAGTGTGAAGCTATTATAGCTATAAATACAAAGTTGTCAGGTTTAATGGTAGCAGATTGGTGCAGAAAGGGTCAGGTTTCCCTTAGGTCTTATTGTCCCTCCTTGAGAAGTGGAACGAAGAACAAGTAAACTATTACTGTGCTTGCTAGACATAAGCAAGGTCCTGCTAACTACTGTTTATGCAAACTGCCCAGTTAAGGGGACTAAGAAATAGTTGATCTATGGGCTTAATCATCTGCCTGCATCAGCATATGTTGTGCCAGAGTAGAGCACTGCTCTCCTAAGGACCGTAGCAGTGAGCACCAGAGGGTTTGTGCTGCACCAAGAAATAGTGTTTTCCAGCTCTTGTGCAGGTAGGTGACTGCCCTTCAACCCATGACCCTCCAATTGCCTGTTGCAAGTGAAAACCCCTCAGCCATGAGCTGTCAGAGACAGCCATGGAAAGTGAGGGAAGTGTAATTTCAAAGAGGAATCCTGTTTTCATATGCTGATACCAAATGATAGCTTTGTTGTTGAAAGGTGGTATAGAGGTGGGAAAGGAGGAGTTTAGGCTCAGTCAGGGACTTAGAAACCAAGTGAGATTCTGCATCCCATATTCTGTGGAAGGTCAAACAGTGATCAAAGGGGACCCACTGATTTTTTTATAAGGAGGTCATCATCTGTAAGCAGTGGAAACAACTGTGGCTTTCCCTTTGGCATAAGGAGGGCTAAGGTGGACTTCTGCATGCATGTTAAATTATGGAAACATCACTGTGCTTCTGCATGGCCAAAATGCCTACAACAATAGGGAACACCACAGTGTTCTCAGAAACATAGCAGGTAAAATTGCTAAGTGGATATGAGAAAACTGAAATCTAAATTGCAGTACAAGCAAACGACCTGCTGCTATAAACTGTACCCTTACAGATTTGCTTGCTGATTGCAATACACTGTTTATTGTGTGTATAAGCTGTAGATTGATCAAAATTATTTGTTTCCATTTTTATCTTGTTGGAAAACTATGGGAGATCACCGTTTGAATGCAGTAAATTGCTGTCAATCATTCTCATATGTGGAATGAGGAAATTGAATAAGACTTACTCTTGTCGTTTTCGACTGAGTTATTTAACTAAAGCCATAGCTGAAAAGGTGGATTTTTCACACAGTTTAACTGGAGATACTTAGTGTAGCCAGAGATCAATACTGATGCTTGAATGGATGAAATGACATTTTTATGTATTGCAGTACTGAGCAGGGATAACAGAGCAGTATAATTGGTAATGTGTGATACGCATCAGGAATGTCAGCTGGTCATATTAAGTGAAATTTTGGTCATCTTAATCATGTGAATGGCTTCAAGGAAGTCCCAGTATGAGATTCTTTTCTAATGTAAGGCCATTGATTTAATATAGAAGTGAAATGAGATTGTGCTCACACATTGGTATGTGTCTGTTCATTCTAAACCTGAAATTAAAATAGTTTTATAAATTGACACTATGTTAACAATTTTTTGTCCTAGTATACTTAAATCTCCTGCACAGTTCTTTGTGCAAATTCTTTTGTTTGTATTGTGATTTTTTGGGTTCTCTTTGCTGTAGAGGGGTACCTGTTTCTCCTGTTAGAGATGTGTCACCTGTGTAAGCCTTTCTGCAGTGGTGGAACTTGGATATCATCTTATAGCTGACATGAATTTATGAATTTTTTTTCTAGTTCTACCATTTTTCACTGCAAGACCCGAGGCAGGTGGCTATGCCTTCATAATACCACTTCTCAAACAGTAAATGGTTTGGATACCCACTGTGGAAGAGAATCTAACTCTGAACGTGCTTAGTATTTTACTGAGTAATGTAGCATAATAAACATGCTAGTATTTTCTAAATTGAGATGGTATATTAACTAGACATGGTTTCTCAGAGATTCCCTGTTCTTGGTTGCTCCTGGATGAGGTGGCACAGTGTCTGCTGTCTGTGATTACTCATATGCTTACTGATTTTGGACTCTATGCTCAAAGCATACCACAAGCAGTCTGGAGACCTCTCTAGCACAGCAGCCATGAAAAACCTCATTGTCTTATGGACAGTTGGGACCAACTTAAAAAATAGTATTGAATTAAGGATAAGCTGAGGGGACTTGAAATCCTTGTCTTAGATACCATGGTATTGCCTGTCCCTCTAAATGAAATAACAATGCACAAGCCTCGGGGAAGATTGTCTGCTTCTCCTCTCTTGGGGAGTCCTTCTTGGAATATTAGAGGTGGCTGATCCATTCTAATGCAATGTCAAAGGCCCTTGGGACTTAAAGAATGGGGGATGTGTGGTATTGAAAGGGTAAAGAGAAAGCATTAGCCCTCCCAGATGTGATCTTTTCAGGTGGCACAGGTCTGTACAGAGTATTACTGGAATTATTCATTTTTATTTACAGAACTATGGATGGGCCTCTTCCAATATGAAAATCCTAAAGCTATTTTTTTTTTCTTTCATAGTACAGAAGCCATTACATACCTTTGATCATCCTGTCACCCTTTTCTTTATCCTTCTATTGCTATCCTGTCACTGTTGAGATGAGATGACTGGAACTGCTTTCAATATTCTAAATGTTAGGTGGGCAATGTATTTTTATTGGAGGATTATCCTGTTTTCTTCTGCTGTTTTTTGTTCTTTTCCTAATATTTCTTAACATGCCATTTTCTTTTTTTGACAGTTGATGAGGATTTAGGTGACATTTTCATAAAGCTGTTTCGAAGCTCCCTTTTCCAACCAACAGTTATTTTCGTTGTGTGTTTATAGATTTCCCAGGGTACAGTCATGAGACCTTAGTTATTTAGCCATGAAAACACAGCTAAATTACAAGAGTGGTTTAGTCTGTAAACAGGATATTGTGGTAGAATTTAATATTTGCTAAGTTCTACTGGCAATTTATATGGTTATAGATTTTGTTATACCAGAGATTTCTCAGAAGTATGTGAGGCAGTGTGAACGTTTTCCATGGACTCCATATTTTTAGTGTGTTGTTGATTATTTTACCAATTCTGTAAGAAAATCCTTCAGGAAAAAAAAAAAAATAATGCAATGACATTTGTCTGAGAAGGTTTTGCTAAATTTGCAAAGACATATCCTGACGAAAACCAAGGGAATCCAAAGTAATGCATAAGGGTTCTATTCACAAGGGTTTATAATGATAGGACAAAGGGTAATGGCTTTGAACTAGAAAAGGGTAGATTTAGGTTAGATACTAGGAAAAAGTTCTTTAATATGAGGGTGATAAATTACTGGAATGGATTGCCCAGAAAGGTGATGAAGGCCCCATCCCTGGAGACATTCAAAGCCAGGCTTGACAAGGCTCTGAGCATCCTGATCTAGTTAGAGATGTTCCTGTTTATTGCAGAGGGTTTGGACTAGAAGACCTTTGGAGGTCCCTTCCAAACCAACACATTCTATGAAACAGAGAGAATGCTAAAAATGCTTTTCTTCTACCCCTTCTTTTTCCCAGGCTCAACTTCATTCCTTCATTTCCAACTCCAACACTTTCTTCTCCCACAGTCTGTATTGATGGAAGTGCTTCTCATCTCCCAGTCTTTCAGTTTCATTTCAATTTGGAGAGCTGAGATGGCTCCTTGACTCAGTCAGCTGTCCTGTATGCTAAGGGTAATTGGAAATTATAAAGCTAAACCTGAAATGCACAATAACATTGTGAGTACAAAGGGTCATCCTCAGCTATTAGACCACAAATAAGAAGGCCAAATACATGAACTCATCTAATCTAACTAGTAAACTCTAGTCTATTGTTTAAAACATTTAGGGACATGATTTTATGTGCCTGTTTTGGAAAGTCATTTACTCCAGCATATTGATTTATTAAACCAGAATGGAATGGAACCTTTTTCATTTTCACTGTTATCTCACAACTGGAACATCTTAGAAATGTTGGTATGCAAGAGAATCAGAATTGTTGTTCTGTGCACTCCAGGAAGGCTCATCTGAGCAGTTCAACCTACAGAAGTCCATAAACTTTCTGCATGTTCAGTGGTGAAAAAAAAAAAAAATCATTTTATGATTGAATAACCCCATAAAATGGGAAAGCAAGTTATTTTGTACAAGTTATTTTCTACTATTGGTATTTGATAGGTGATATAATTACTAATTCCTTCTTCATACTTCTTTTCAGAGCATACTCAACACCTTTAGATACCTTCCTTGAGACTGCAGAGTGACTGTGAAAACTGACCAACGGCAACAGTTTTTTAGATATCACCAGTCTTTGGACAAGTAAGTTCTTCATTCTCAGTTTTGTTTTCTGCTCTATATTAATGACTTATACTTTATCTTTGTGTTGGTCTAGGAAATGAATATGGTAGTAATAAACAAAGTAAATATGAATGCAAATTCAATAGTATGAAAGTGATCTTTATCTTTCTGTGAATGAAACCTATCAATGTTACACATATAATGGAGATGAAGTACTGGCTCATCTGATTATTCCAACTTGTAATGTCAGTGAGAGTTTAGTCATATCTCTGGATGTTTGGGGAGCTTTTTTCCAGGTAAAGTCTTGAGTAGTTAAAGTCTCTCTTTTGTCACTAGAATTGTGTGGCATCAGAGTCAAGAAATGCTTACCCATTTGCAATTTGGCTCTTTTTCTTCTTGGGAGCCTCCAAGCTTACTCACTGCATTAAGTGGGACCTTAAAATTTTCTGGGATTTGCATGGATCCAAAATATGTCTTCATGTTCCTCCTTTCCCATGTAGTCTCCTGTGCTCCCTCTGCCTATTTTACTCTTTGAAAGGTTTGTCTCAGGCTTAGACTACATCAGTAGTTTGCTAGCACTTTAATCAGCACCTTAGGCCATGCAGTCCACCTAGTATAGCAGGTTATACCAGAATAGCCCTTAAATACAACATGTTTCCATAATTATGCTTATTATCTGTATGTCAACAACAGCCTTTTTCCCACTGACTTTGCATTGTCTTTCCTAAATTCCCCAGCATTCCCAAAAATGTAGACCTTTGCCCTTAAACCTTATTATGCCTGTTCAGACTTGATACATATCCAAGGTAAAATTATGTAAAATGAGGGAAAACTCAATCCTTGAAAAGGCTCTTAGGACTTTGTTCTCCTTCCATTATTGTTTGGAATCTTTTGTGGTTATACTGGGAAATAGAAAGAGGACCTTGTCTGATCCTTGGCCTCAATTTGAAAGGAACAAGAGAAAATCTTTTATTTCAAAGCCTTTCAAGCTTTTAAAAGTAACTTTTAAGTTGTTACTCCTCCCCATTTGAGTGAAACCCAAGGTGAAAACTCTGAGACAAATCTAAGGGTGGTATCTCTTAAAAATAGCAGAGATTTTATAGAAAGGGAAAAATAAAAGTGTTAAACAATTTGGAAGTCCTTAATAGATTTAGGGAAAGGAAACTGGAAAATTTGGAAACTGGTGGAAATTATAGTGTCTGAGGATAGCCTCTACAGTTAGAGAAAAGAGTACTAGAAGGGCTTGTATGATAGGAGTAGTGGAGAGGAAAAAGTACAGCTTGCATTGGAAGGGGGAAGAAGAGGACCCTTACTAAGAGGAAAAGAAAGCTCCTTCCTGTTCAGTTTTAAAGGACAATTTCACAACTTAAGTTTTCCTGTTCATAAAGAGTAACCTTTATAAGAAACTACACTTTAAACCAAAATTATTTCTAAACAATGGTGTTTACTCATCCTAGCTTCTTAAGTGAAGAATCTCATCTTTTCAAAGCCTGCTCTATGAAAATAGCAATGAAGGTTCTCATACCACTACTGCACTTCATCTTTGTAGTTTCATTCAGCTACTGTAAATGTTATTTGCTTCCTGTTGGAATTTATCCCACTTCAATGTACCCAGTAGATTTTATGAAACTCAATGCCTGGCTACAGGCTAGCTCAGCTTTGACAATCATATTTTATTATCCTGTGGATGATTGGTAATGAAATTTTTGGACATTGTCACTTTTTGTCACTGAATATTTCTGAGATAAAGATGAAGAGAATATATTGAATTTAAGTCATACAGTATCTAAAGTCTCATAATCTTGTATATCATAATTAAGAAAGTTTAGGTACCAGTAGTCTCCAAAAGACATCTGAAGTATTGTTTCATATAAAAGAAGAAAAAATGATATAAAGAATATGCACTTCAATAACTCATCACATAAATTAGTGAAAGCACAGGAATAAAAATCTTTGGGTTTGTATTACTTAAAGGTAATTTTATTAGATATTAGAGATATATATATATTAGATATATAGAGAGAATTTTCTGAAATTTTACATTCTACAGAAGCAGATGAAATTGTAGGATTTTTTTTCTGTTTCCATTGTTTTTACAAGTACAAAACCAGCTTCGTTCTTTATTATCTCTTACTTGGTTGCAAATCTGGAATTTTGGCTATAAGAATGTAGACAAACTTTTGAGTTTTAAGGTCTGAAGGGAATACAGTGTCATGACTTCATGATTTCTCTTCCCAGAAAGCAGATGTACTCAATACTTCATTTCTTACTAAGTGATCTCTCTTCTGCAAGTGATTTTCTTAGTAATCTTCTTAAGTGATCTAATTAAATGATCTACTAAATGTGTAATGATCTACTTCTGTGTGGCTCACTTTCCCATCTGAACTGTAATGTGTGGGAGATGTGTAGAACAACATGAGCTTCCATATCTACTTAATTAACCATTAATTTGGATTTTACTAAGAGGAAAGGCACACTAGAGCCAACAGATTCAATCCCTCTTGGAATTGTCTCTGTGATGCATTTTTGAAGCTCTGTCCAGTTTACCATGAAAAGTAGAACATGTGGAAGCTGATGCCATTTGACACAATGGATTCAAGTCTAATAATTTAATTACTCAGCATTAAACATATCAGGACTATGCACAAATATGAGTTATCACTTCATCACAAGGAAATAAATAATAATGAGTCAAAATGAATGGAGAAAAGGAAGGGTTTTGAGATGGGGTTCACACCACAGGTGGAAGTAGTGGTGGCCATAACTCCTTTTATTGTGTAGTACAGAATTTTAATAGTCACAGGCTCAATTCCTTCTAATTAATACTGGAACCCAAATCCCTCACCTCTGCTTGGTGCCTTTAAACTACATTGGCTCTACAATATTATCAGGCAAATTATTAGAGTTTAACTTATTCAATGTTCTGATAAAAAATTATCCCTACACTGTCAGTAGAACACATGTTGAAGTAGAACATCACCCATGAGGAGCTGTAATTGAGGGGAAGGCTTTTTAATGGGTTTTGTAGTGGGAACCTTTCAACAAGATTCACAATTAGACATAAGTTTTCAGCATTTTTCAGATAACCTGAAAGCTGACAATATCAGACAATGAAATTTATAAATGCTACAGAGTCCAGGCTTCATGCTATAGCAAGCAATCTGGATTGCTTGGTAATGTCAGTCCATCTATATAAAGGGAAATACTGAATTTAAGGCTGAGGAATACTAGCTTCATTGAGAGAAAGAGGAATTGTGCTCTGAGAAGTTATAACCTTTGAGGAAAATATTTCAGGATCACATCAGATAAGCAACTCAGTGAGAAAATTGATTACATAGCACAGGGGTCATGGGTCTGGCTTCAGTGAGACTGATGCTAGAAAGCTGCATTTTGATGTTCCTGCTTTAAGAAAAGATGGTGAAAAAAAACCAGAGGGGTCAGAAGAGGGCCACAGAAATCATTAGTGCATTGAAGAAAAAGTCTGCAACAGATTCAAAGACCTGAGTTTGTTTTAGCTTTTTTTTTAAAAGAAGCCAAGAACTAATTTGATGGCCTTACCATGGAAGCAACCAAGGAATGTAATTGAAATCATCACTCTGTCTTTCTTTTGTGTGTTTACTTTTTAATTAGTTTCCTGGAAAAGAGTTTGTTCTTCTCAGTTGGCATCTTTAAAGTATTTTGATTTTCTGCCACAGTGTAGAAGTAAATAATACGGTGGGTGACCTCATTTGTTTTATAATCTAAAGTGGGAGCTATGTTATTACCCAAATAAGAGTAGATAATTCCCTTTTACATCATATTTTTCTTGTTTATACTATTTTTGACTGGTAGGATAATTCTCATGGTCAACGTAGTGATGGGGGAAAAAGTCCTTATCACTGTAATCAGTGGTGTTCCACTGCTATGAGGACATCAAAATGACAGATCATTTTGACTGATACTTTGCATATATTAGATACTTCTGTTTGTAAAGATGGAGCTCTATTATATAAAAGCTCCTGATATGTTTATTCAGATTCTTGATTTTTAGTTTTATATTAGAAACCAATGAATGACATTTCACATTTACATGTATTGATGTATTTGTTTGATGCATTACTTGTATTAAGGTGATTTATTAGTCACATTGATCATTATGCTAAACAGAACTGTGTGGTTCTGTTTATGGTGTTCCACAAGATTTTAGAATTAGTAGATTTCAGCCTCTGCCATGGAGCTTTTATCTACAGTAGAAAGTAAGATATTCTACTTTTATCAGATCTCAGGAAATAGCTTTACATGAACTAGATATTGAACAGAGCTAACCTGAATAAAGGGAATACCTTCTCTGCACTTGCAGAGGACACTACAGCTATTAAATTTGGACTAAAAGCTTTGTCAGAGACCACTTTCTCAAGTCACTCAAGCTCCCCCAGCTCAATGGTTTGATGGCCCACAAATCTTTACCATCATATATGTGATACTTGAATAATGCATGTTATTTAATGTAAATTGAGTTACGGAATTTAAGAGTTTGGCAGTACATTATTAAAATTTCATACTTAATTTTAAATGATCCCATTTTTTAAATATAATTATATATTTAATCTGAAGAAATGCATCGAGTTAAAAAACAGTTTGAGAAAAATCCATTCTTGTATTAAAAAATGATGCATGAAGTTCTATCTAGGCTACCTGCAGGACAATAAAAAATTAAGCAAGCAGCTATACTTTGCATAATTATTTGGAAACCCTTGAGGTGCTGAAGAAGTGAAATTAGTGACTTCTCTAAGGGTGCAAGTGTGTTACACTTATAAGTTGTTGTGGGTTTTTTTTAATAAACATAACCAAAAAGGCAAACTACTATGCATTATCTTTGTGAAAACAAACAGAATTCATATAATAAAACAAGCGGGTTTTTTCTCATTTAGGGAAATTCAGAACCAGATTATATAGACATTGAGATATAAGGGGGACATAGAAGTTTTTGGTTTAGTTTTTAAAGACAATGTGGCATCCAGGCAAATATATTTAAGTTCTGTTTGGTAGTGTTTGTTAATAAAGGGCTAATTGATAATAAAGGGCTAACCTTGAAAACATATAGAATCTTCATCTCCCACATATAAAATTCCACATATACCATTAGCAGAATCACACATAAAATACCTTGTGTACCATTAGCAGAATTCAATATATTTTCCTAGAAATATACATTACACAATATGAAGGGAAAATAAGGTAAATAGGTATGGAGTGCTTCTTTTTTCCTAGAAATGCACCTTGAATCTGAAGTGCCTCTCCAGCCCCATAATGTAGAATTCCATTAAATCAAGTGTAATGGATTTATTTTCAGATATTTTTTCTCAGCTTTCTACCAGATTTTCTGCAGTGTGAAGCCAAAGAGCATCACAATCTTTATTTAGGAAAAGCCACCGGAAAATTCAGATGAGTGTGAAAAGACTATAAATGAAAACTGTTATCCTCTGACCCAACAATTGTCCAGTAACAAGTGCAATTATGTAGACAAATGGTGCAGATTACAATCTTCCTTCCCCATGGCAGTTGTTCAGCATAAAGTATTGCTGAATAGATGGACTTTTGATTTTGGCAGGAAGGGATATGCTTGTCCACAGTGCACTCATTGACTGGGCTGACAGGTATGACAAATAAAGATCTTGGCCATGGGAGATGCTGAGCACCTGTGACACCTGTCTTTGCTAATTCAAGGTTTTGCAGGTGAATGCTTGACTGGAAAAGAAGGGTCACAGTCAGCTGGTTGGGGGGATGGCTAAGGGGACAGCAGAATGCTGAATAAGGGATTCCATTTTAGGGAGCTTCTAATCAGGCAAAAAATACCAGTGGCACTGAACACAAAAAGACAGGAATTCTCCCCAGTGAATGTGTTAAAATTGTATTCCCCTCAGACACTTTGTGCCAGACAGATATTGCCTCTTTGCCACTTGTGCATGATGCTGAACCCATGGGTGTCACCTTCCCCCCTGTGGCTTTGGGAGGCTCTTTGCAGCTATGCCTTCCTCCCCAGCAGCACATCTGTGCCCCTGGGCCTGATCCAGAGCTGCATTTCTTCTGTGGCCAGGTAGTACCTGAGAGCAGAGGATCAAGCACTCCCAGTAGCTTCTGGCAGGGAAGTGACAAAGTCTAGTCTGCAGTTACACAAGGGTCCACACAAAGGGAAACCTTCACAGGGTGCTCAGGATGATTGGAGGAGATGAGTGGGCAGGTCCTGCTGGCATGTCAGGTGCTCTCATCCTCACAGCTTCTCTCATTCCTCAAAAATCTCATGGACCCACATCTGTCTAACTTCTGGCATCTGGGAGTCCCAAGTTTAGAGAAGGTATCATCACCTCAGGCTCTTCCATTTAACACAGGGGAGTACAGGGAGGGTAAGACCTTGAGGGCCCTGGTCCATTTAATGTCTGAGTTGGCCTTCAGAGGTGTCTGTTTCTCTTTGCTGCCAGCAACTGTTCTCCAGACTTTTGATCAGAGCTTTGATTACATGCCTAAAGGTAGGCAGGATCACTGTGAGCTTCTGTCCTCATTTCTGTAAGTGGAGTGGTCTCTGCTCCTTATGGTGGGAGGCAGGCTGCTGCTTCTACTGCTCTGCTCCTGGTCTCCACTGGGCAGAGGGAGCTAAGCCGTAGATATTTAGTTCCCCACACCTTCTTATAGAGGCACAAATCATGGATGCCCTGCACTGAGCATGGAAGCCTGGCCTAGGAGCATACGGAAGGTCAGAGTGCCAGTCTCAGCCCTTTGGCTTGTAGAGAGGCTCATGATGCATCACTGACAATGGTAAAAATAGAAAAAATCAATGTGGTTGCAGCTGGGATCCCTGGGGCTGTGGCATGTGTCTGTGACACCCTGCCTCCAGCAGCTCCTCCAGGGCTCTGGCACAGGCCTGCAAATTCCTGCCAGCTCAAAGAATTTGGAGCAGAGAGCAAGTATTTAGTGTCTTTTAAAGGAGGAGTTCCACTTCCAAACTGTGATTCCTCTCTTCTGATATGACAGTGCAGATCCAGTCTGGCTTCAGAGCAGGTCTGGCTAAGTGCACTCCTGTGTAGCTCAACATGAATATTATTATTCATTGTAGTTCTAATAACCAGTTAAAAGATAACAATGCTTTTTAGACAAATACAAATACATTCTTCACCTGTCTCGTCAGGGTACAAATGAGCAAGAGTCAGAAGTGCAGTTCATTATGAAGGAACCCAGCCATTTTATTATCCTAAGAAAACTGTTGTTTCCTCCTTCCCTTTCCCTTTCCTTTCTCCTTTCCTCTTTTTTTTCTCTCTCTTTCTGTCTGTCTTTCCTAATGGTTGTAGTTTTCTTACTATTCACTGAGATTTCTGTGTTGCATTAAAAGTGGAGCAGCTTGTCCCCCAGCCAATCAACTTCATCATGCTTTGGGAACTGAGAGGGGGGAAAAGGCAAAGAAAATAGGTGAATATAATTACTACAATATCGAATTATTTTATGCTGTCATGTGGAGTTAAACTGGTTTAACAACAACAACAAAAAAAACAGATGGGGGGGATATTTCCATTTCAATGCTATTCGCTTTTAACAGAAACTTCCCTTTGTTTCCCCCTTCTAGAAGGGTCTTACTCAGTGTATTCAGTCCTAGCCAAAAGGTCACCCTTGTACTACAAGGGAGTCCTTCCCCCTCCTGGCACCTTTGGATGCTGTGAATAGAGCTCTTTCTGAGGCAGAGATCTGCCAGTGGAAAGGTGCACCAAGAACATCCGAGTGTCAGTAGAGGGACAGGCAATCCCACCTGACCTGGCTCTGATCCTAAAGCATTTGGCATCTTGACCACCTTCCCACTGATTGTGCTCATTACTTTAAATTAATTTGGTCTCTTTGACAGATAGTTTCCTACATTGGTGATATTTATTTTTACATTACATTTGTCAGCCTAGTTATTTAACATTTGTGTTTGTATATGTATTTTTCACTGTGGACTGTCAACTTTGACAAGCTACTGATGAAGTAACAGATCCTGGAATATGAAGTAGAGGAATGACTGTTCATTCCAACTGAATTCTGACACTACTAATCAGTGTAAATGACATGTTTAATCTTAATTTTGTCTTAACAGTATTCAGTAGGAGTTCTTACGGAGTGACATTCAAATCTGTGTGAGTAATGCTCTTCCTGGGCTTCTTTCTGTAATACTGGGAGAGGATGTGCAGGAAGACTGTTGCCACTCCAGCTTGAGCTGCAGAGAGGTAAAGAGATGAAATAACCAGTCTGTAAAGCAGAGAAAGGACTTAAGGCTGCTCAGCTTGGTGATTTAACTGGTTTGGGATCAGAGACCTTCAGTTGTGTGGGGTGGATGCAGTCATGGAAGAACAAAGAGCAGCAAATCAAACACTGGAGGAGAATGTGAGCTCTAGGAGGAAAGGACAGTCTCAGACACCATGATAGACACGTGTAAGGATAGTCTGCCAGTACTGCAAGAACTGGCTATCAAGACATAAAGGGACCTTTTTCTGTCTTGAAGTGTGTTTTCATACTTCCTAAATTAAACTGTGCCTGCAAGCATCCCTCTCTTCACTTGGAAGAACACAGACAAGCTTCAAGATCTTGCTATTCATAGAAAACACTAAAGGTATTTAAAGAAAAGAAGCATAAAAGACCAACTTACTTGCAGGTAAAAGCTCAAACGGAATAGATTATAAACAGCACAGAAGAAATCTTGAGAGAGTTGGGCTGCAAGTGCTTGTCATGATTTTGCTCAGTGTATGCAAAGGAAGAACTGGGGCAAAGTTGGAAACACTCAAGAGACTAAGCAGAGGGTGCACGTGTAACATCAGGGCAAAACCACGTCTGTATTGCAAGTAAGCAAGTAGTAGAGTTTCTGAGGAAAAAGGAGTAAGAAAACCTAAATATAATTTTGCAAAACAGATACATCAGTTTAACTGTAGCTTTTCAAAACATCTAGCCTGAAATAGATGAGCAGCCTCAGACATTTCAGACAGAAGATTTGGAAGTGTGATAAGGTTGCAAATAAACCGTAATCATTGGCTTAACTGTGGTGTTTGTAATCCTTAGTTATTGGTGTTAGTTTCTGTGTACTGCCATAGAAAAGCACTGACTAGAGACTCCTACAACATGACTCTTGTAAGGCAATGAGAGTGGTCATATGAAAATGACCAGAAAGGGTCAGTTCTCAGCAAATTAAAAATTTGTATTCATTATGGCTGTAGTAAGTATAGTATATCTTATAATGTCACTCTGAAGCAATTGTAATTTCAGCTTTATGGAGCAAAAACATCAGTCTCTGAGGTTTTACTTTTAAGTAGTAGATTTCATTGACACTGCCTGAAAAATATTAATGGCTGTTCATTAGTAGGTATTGTCTTTCCCCTTATCCTACATGATTGTTTTAAATTAAAGTAGATCTCTGCTTTGTATATAGAATTATTGACAAAAAATGTCTTTCTTCAGCAAATGATTAGCTAAATCATCCTTTTATTTACAAGCAGCACTGTGTCCCTGTGCCCTAAATCTTCCTAGTTGGACGAGTGGGAGGGAAAGCAATTTAATTAAGTTAACTTTATTGACCCGGTGGAGCTGTTGTTTAATAGCATGGCTCCCTGGAGTGCAGTGCAGGTAAATTGAATGAATGCCACAGAATATCACTTCCCTGCATTGCATATTTCCAACCTCTGCCAGGCAGTTTGGGAAGAGCAGCCAATCAGGAGAAAGGTATTTCCAGCCTTGCTGGCGTGGATGGCATTTCCCATTGTGCTCTGAATGAGGTGCAGAGTGATACCCATGTGTTCCTCTGAGCCTATTGAGAGGGATAACTCCAGGATTGTGTGTTGCAATCAGCTGCTACATTTGGAAGACAACTTTGTGGATTGGCTCTTCAGCCATGTATCCAAAAATACCTTTTTATGAAGGAGGAAAACTAGCATGTGAATCTGAATGAAAGTGCTGTGAGTAAACTCTTTAATATACCTTGATACACTCATTCTGTATGAGCATTCAAAGTCCAGAAGGATAAGACATATCTTCTGCAGCTGTGTTAGTCATTAACTACTTGGGAACAAAATGAAAAATTACAAAACTTCTTTGTTAAACTGTTACTTGATAAAACAAAACCTACCAAAAAAATCTACAATGGATTTTCGTAGATAATAATGCCTGCTATTGTTTCAGTTGCTGCTTTTGTGATTAAAATCTGGTCCAAATATCTTGCTAGTCTATCAAATGAGTGCAGCAGCTCCTCAACAGCTGACTGGAGCACACCCCATTTTCTGCACTATTCTTCAATACTGCCCACTGAGTGATCAAAGGCAGTATTTCAGTCGGTTGCACCTGCCTTTCCAATCACTTCTTTTAACAGTCAAGCCAAATCAGCAGCTGTGTGATGTAATAGCAACTCAATACTAGTTTTAACCCTTCCAGAATTCAGTGTTTCTCTGATGAAATCTGAGACCCAAACATCCAGTCCTACAACTTTTCTTAAAGAACTATACATAGCCACTTAGTTAATTTATGTTATGTTCAGAGGTGCAACTTTAATACCAATTTTGTAGTTTTCTCATATTCACTCATAATTCAATGTTTTGAATGTTTGTGTGTCATTTTTCCTTTTATATGCTGGATAGATTTTTCTTGGCTTCAAACTAGTTTCATTTTAAAGTGCATGTGACACGAGCAGTACGTTTGTCCTTTCTTGTGCTGACCAGAATAGTTGGAGAAGCAGGCAAAATTCAAGCATGTAAGTCCTCCTTTAGATCAGACTTCTGTTTCTTCAATCACACTTAAAGCACTGCAGCCACACTTGCTGCCCCTACGTTAGGCATTAAGCTGATTGTGAGACTGACTGTACTTTAAAACATCTTCTCTCACAACACTGTATCACCTCTGCAGGGGGCTGGCCCTTGGGAAAACCTCTCTCAGTTTCTCTCTCATACACCCTTGAAAGAGGTGACAACATGTCTATAAGTGGGACAGCCACTCATAGCCCATGATGTGAAGTCCAGAAGTTAAAACTGCCTTTAATTTAAGATTAACGTGGCTTTTGGCTGGCACAGTGTGTTTGTGTGTTTACACAAAAGGCTGATGTAGTATGAATGTCCTGTATGAATGGCCCTGAGAAGTTTACTAGCTGATATTCTTCAGTGCTCTGTTACTTTATCTTCATTAAATGTGTGTTTTGTCAGGCATTGCTTGAAGTCTGTATTCCATATCTTTAAGATAAGCACAGTTTCTCTGCTAATGGTTGTGTCTGGGGTCAGAGGCAGGCCTTTGAAAGTAGACTTCTGTGATTTTCAGCTTTTTTTTTGCTTCCTATAGAGTTTTTGTTATGACACTCAAAAATACTCTGAGAGCTTTATTGTGCATATAATAGCATGAGAAGAAAATACACATTTATGATGCCATCCCTCAGTTCCTTCCAAATGCAACAGATCACATTGAATCTTAAGTGACTGTTTTTCTGCATAAGATTTCATACATCATTTTTAGGTGAAATTCTGTAAAGGTGTTTTTTTATATCTATATATATATGAATTTTAGTGTTACTTGACTAGTATTTTAAGGGACTATTAAATCTGGGTTTGTAGCATTATTAATT
>JAOEGS010011466.1:0-12939 GCA_025447755.1 Corythornis vintsioides | reverse complement strand
TGTTGAAGGGTCATTTGGATGTGGTTTTGAGGGACATGGTTTAAGGGTGAGCTTTGCAGAGTAGGGTTAATGGTTGGGCTCCCGTCGCCCCCTCTGCCCTGGCACAGCCGAGGTGGCTGGGCACACGGTGGGGGGCGGGGGGGGGAGGATGGGGCCGGGCACCCTCACTGCCACCCCCCCAGCCCATGCTCCTTGGAGGGTTGCACAAACATCCTCAACCCTGCCCACGCATCAATCGGCCATGGGTGGCTGCAAGAGGAGTGACATCTCCTGGAGACCTCCCCAAATGACAACCAACGCAAGAGACTGTCCCTTGTCACTCTGGCATATGTGGGGTTTTTTTTCCTCTCAGATATGTTTTGCACACTGGAAAAAAGCCTCCTGCCCTGGTTGCAACCTTGTACTGCAAACTGAAGGCAGTAGGCACAGTGTCCTGCCCACAAGATCACCCTGGGCCACCCTGGGGCAGTGCAAACCACCCCCCTTTTTCCCCAAACCCACCTCCTTGGACTCAAAAGCAAATCCAGACACAGCCCCGTTACTCCAAGCACTGCCAGCATCTCCTACCCAGGGGTGGCCAGGGAAGTTCCCCAGCCCACCCACACCCACCATTGGAGTCCAGCGGGATGAGGTTGATGGCGTTGAGCACTTCCACACGGAGTTTCTGCTCCGAAGGGCGGTACAGAGCTTTGATTGTCACAGCCCCATACTTCTCTGAGCTGGTGTCCAGCTGAATGGTGGGTACAAGAATAAAGGTGCCCATGGAGGGGATGCCCAGGGTTCGGTATTTTAGGACACTGGGGGGGGTGATGGGCATCCTCTGGGGATGCCTTCGACTGGGGCAAAACCAGCTCCAGGACTGGGAGGGTGTTGGGAAAATCCCACATTTCCACAGGCAAAGCTGTGCCAGGCAACCTTGTGTGGTCAAGGGGGGGTATGTGGGAAGGGGCTGGTGACACCATTCTGACTCCTACCTGCTGCTGGATCCTGTTGCTGAAGTATTTCTGGATGAGTTTGCGACTGGTGGAGGAGCAGAGGGACAGGTGGGTGTCCAGTGACTGTGGGGAGGACATGATGTCAAGCACATGGACACATGCACAGCGCAGGGATGCCCTCCCTAGAGAGCACCCACGGGAAACCCTTGGGGACATCCTCCTCCCCAGCACCCCGTACCAGGAAGGCTGCAGTGTGGAGGGTCTCCAGTGGCAGCCCACAGCCCTCCGCATGAAAGCACAGCTCCAGGCTCTGTAGAGAAGGGTGCTGTTAGCTGGTATCCAAACACTCGTCCCTGTCTGGGATCCCCAAGTCACCCTAGTACCTTCAGGGCACAGTGCAGCTTCTTGTAGTGCTGGGCTGAGGGGACCTGCTGCCCTGCAGCTGCTGACAGTACGGCCAAGGTATGATGCCAGAGGAGAGCGAGGAGGCTGCAGGGGTGAGGAAGGAAGGCTCTGAGCCCAGGGCAGTGGGCTGGAGGGTTGGCCTTTGGACAAGGGGCTGTGCAAAGCCCCAGAGGGAAGGAGCAGTCAGCCCCAAAACACATGGGGCTGGGAGGGTCATTCCTGCTGAGGACTGGAGACACTGCTGATCTCCACCCTCTGTCCCCAGGGCCCTGGTTACCTTTTGAAGTTCTCCTGCACCAGATGCTCATTGAGATACTGCAACTCTGACTCCAGGAACTTCATGAGTGGGATGATGGACTGCAGTGAGAGGAGAGGAGTGCTAGGGACAGCACAGAGGGGCTGTACCCAGCAGGGCAAAGCAAGGACAGAGGTGAAAGGCTGCAGGTCAGAGCCTGCAGGGCAGGAGGTGGTTCAGAGGGAGCTCCCTCCCACACTGAGACATGGGCAAGCTGTGCCAAGTCTGTTCCTGATGCCAACATGGGCATCAAACAAAATGTATGGAGGTCTGGGCCCCATTGCTGGTGTATCCTGTGTCCAGGTATACATGGGGAAGGGTGAAGGTGGCTTCCACCAAGTGGGCAAGAGTTACTACTCAAGAAAGATGGTCCAGGAGGGGCCAGGCCAGGTACTTACATCCTCAGGCTCCTGGGTGCCATTGGAAGATGAGAGGTCCTGGATATGTCTGGCAATGCCCTTTTCCAGCTGCCAAGAATAAATGTACAGAGACACTTGGTCTTTGCCCTCTGCATCAGCCTCCCCATGCCTGGGTCCAGCTTGTCTCCATCCCAGGAGCACTGTGGGCTCCAGGCCTACTTAGGTGAAGCCTCCCCACTTTGGGCCGGTCGAGGGTCAAAGGGAGTTAGTTGCAGGTGGTCACCTTGGTGGCCAGGGCTTGCACCACATCCCGGATCTCATGATCCAGACAGGAGACAGTGCTGTCGAGCTGGTTGTGCAGAGTGTGCTGGATCTGCTGCCGGTCAATGACAGCCCCTGTCCGCTGCTCCAGATGTGCCCAGTCCAGCTGTGATGGCAGCTTCAGGATCAGCAGCCTCAACTGCTTGATGTTGTTCACCACAATGCAGAGCTGGAAGAGGTGGGTCTGCTTCAGAGTGCCCCATACCCCTCTGGGCATCTCCTTCTGGCTCCATCCCCATCCTCATGCTCATCCTCATGCCTATTCCCATCCCCCTTCCCATCCCAATCCTCATCCCCATCCCACTCCTCCTGCTTACACGTTTTGCCTCACAATTTTCCAGGATTACAGCCATCAGAACCCAACTGATCCCCATGAAACCGAAAAACAGGATGTCAGCTGAGTGCTCATAATCCTCTTCTCCCCAAAACCGTGGCCAAATCCCACCTCTCCCTAAGCAGTGGGCCCTGCCCTGATACCAACCCTGTTGGCTGCTTCACCCTCGTTCTGCTCTCTCAGTGACAGAGCCTCAGCCCGCTCCTTGATGAGCCGACAGTACATCAGGGCAATTTTACACATGTCCTGCAGGATAGAGAAGCCAACAGGACTCAGACAGGCAGCATGGGGCCCATCACAAGGCCAGATGAACCCACCACTTTGGCCTGGGACAAGGGCCCCGCCCATGGTGACATGTCTCCAACAACAGGAGAGAAACTCAGGCTTCTGATGCCTCTGAGCATGGCATCTGCCAGCAGGACCTGGTGTACAAACCTCCACCAGCTTCACCATGATCATGAAGGCTTCCTCAGGATCTGGCCAATTGAGCTGCTGCCAAGTCTTCACAATCTGGGCATAGCAGGTGGACAGGTCAACTGTGGATGTGCTGTGCTTGTTGTGCTCCCCGAAGGGTGTCAGCTGAGAGAACAGAGAAAGTAAATGCAACTCAGCTTGTATGGAAGGAAGCCACCCCAGACAGGAGAGCTGATGCTTTATTTTGGGGCTCTCTGGCCCATTATCAGCTTCATATATCCCAATGTCATCACCCAGTCACTTTGAAGAATGGAGAACATGAGGATGGTTGGATCAGCCTGAGCTCCTTGCCTCAGGCTGTCCTCCATCATATGCCACCCCGGCTTTGTTGCACCACAATGAAGAGCAGGGCAAGGAGCCCATGGCTCCATGGCTGTCCTCCTTCCGCTTTCCCTAAAGGCCAGAGGTGAAGGAATGCTCACAGCAACACTCAAATGCCGGCTCATCAGCTTGCTCAGGCTGCTAGGGACAGCGAGAGAAGGAACACGGGGATGAGGTGTGGGGCCAGGGTGAGATCAGCTGGCCCAGGACACCACATCCTTTGGAAGAAGAACCAGCCCACTCCTGGGCTTTAAGAGCCACCTATGTGGTAGTCTCAGTGCTGTGAGCCAGGCACAGTGGCAAGGTGCGGAGGGAGCTGGAGTGTCCCCAAAGGACACAGGGAGGTGTTTTCTTCAGTGGGTTACCTGGTCCATCTGGACAGCTCTCTGTGCCCTCTCCAACGCAATGGTGTAGGCCTTCTGCAGCCACTGGGGCACAGCTTCCTTGAACCACTGGTGGAAATTGGTTAGAGCCAGAGGTCCATCCCTGTGGATGAAGGCACCAGCTTCTCTAACTGTAGAGCAATGGCATGGGACCATCACCCTTCCTTGCTCTCATACAAGAAACTGCCCTGAGGCAGAGGCAGAACATAGCACTGTGCCATGGAGAAACCTCCCTTTGTCTGGAGGTTGAGGTCTTCATGAACCCCATTCAGAGACAAGGGAAAGGATTTGGAACTCCTCACAATTAACTGCTTGTTCCCTGGCTTGGGCATCTCCCCTCTCTCAGGAATGGATACCTGTCTGGGAGAAAGTCCTTCATCCGATAGAGCTCCTGAAGGTTCATGTAGAGCTGGAAAAGGCTCTCGGCTGTGGGCTTGGACATGCTGCTGTCAACCTCACGCAGTTGCTCCTGGACATGGTCTGTGACCTGGCAGTGATCGAGGGAAGGAGAGACAGCTGTTAGTGAGGGTCTGGCTGGGAAGGTCTGGTCTGCCAGAGGCTCTCTGGGGCCACAAGGAGAGGGTCATCAGGGGACTCCCCCCCTCTTCCTTTTGGGGGGAATTTCAGGAGATCCACTGGGTAAAGTAAGTAGATGACAGTGGCTTTATTGAGCACACAGGAATAGATGGAGAGTCTCACAGTCTCGCTCCTTTTGCAAGCTTGTAACAACCAGTTGTAACCTGAAGGTGGCCAAAAACCTCAACCTGTCTTTAGACCCTAGTCTCACAGTGCAGAGCAGCCCAGGTTTGCTCACCAGGCTCTCCAGCTCCAGGTAGGCAATGCAGAAGAGATTCAACTTCAAGGTGCTGCAAGAGAGAAACGGGGAGTTAGGAGCCTGCAAGCACCTGCCCAGCAAACCCTCTCAGGCCATGTGCTTGCCATAAGGGTGAGAAGAGTGTGGTCAGCACGTCAAGGGAGGTTCTTCTCCCCCTCTACTCTGCATTGGTGAGGCCACATCTGGAGTACTGTGTCCAGTTTTGGGCACCCCAGTTCAAGAAGGACAGAGAACTACTGGGGAGAGTTCAGCGCAGGGCCACCAAGAGGATTAAGGGAATGGAGCATCTTCCTTATGAGGAGAGGCTGAGAGAGCTGGGGCTCTTTAGCCTGGAGAAGAGGAGACTGAGGGGCGACCTCATTAATGTCTATAAATATGTTAAGGGTGAGTGCAGGGAGGATGGAGCCAGACTCTTCTCAATGTCATCCAATGACAGGACAAGAGGCAACAGGAATAAGTTGGAGCACAAGAGGTTTAGGGTAAAAACAGGGAAAATCTTTTTCACAGTGAGGGTGACAGAGCTCTGGAATGGGCTGCCCAGGGAGGTTGTGGAGTCTCCTTCTGTGGAGACATTCAAGAACTGCCTGGATGGAATCCTGGGTGACTTAGTCTAGGTGATCCTGCTGTGGCAGAGGGTTTAGACTTGATGATCTTCTAGGTCCCTTCCAACCCCTAACATTCTGTGATTCTGTAACTGTCCAGCTCTAACAGGCAGAGTTGGGACCACAGATACTATTAGTGGAGCCCAAGGGCCAAGGAATGAGGCATCAAAGTGCCCTGTTGCTCTTGAGCCCAGGGAAGATTGATGAGGGGTGAGCCTGCTCAAAACCTACTTGATGAAGAATTTATTCCAGATTTTTTGGCACTGCTGGAGATCTCCTATCACCTCCAGGAGGAGTCTGGACAAGGTTTTTCCATTCTCCTCCATGCTCTGAAAAAGAAGGAACAGCTTGTTTTGAATGCTCAGTGATTTTGAGATGACTCCATTCTAATCTGCTTTATTTCTATTATTTGTTCTCGTGGGATAGCAATCTATCATTATATCCACATTCGGAGCACCAAGAAGTTGTCAGTAACGTCCACTGTCACCCTATGCTTGCATGGCTGGGCTTGGGACCACCTCCTGCTCTCCTGAGAATTGCACCAAGGCCTTAAACTTCAGTGCACCTCAGCAGCTGCAGGTAACATGGCTCATGGTATTTTTAGGCTGGAAACCCAAATGTCTTGAGTGCATCAGAAAACTGCAGAAGTATCATCTCAGTCTTGTCTTCCCAACCCCTCAGGCCTCCCATCCCAAGACAAGCAAATTGATGCTTATAATGTTAGAGAGGCAGAGATGGGAGCTGACCTTCACCATGGGCTTGAGGTGCTGCTTCTTCATGTGAAACCATTCTGTTGTGCCTGACTGCAAGAGATGGTATGATGGCAGGGGAGCAGGGGATGGATGGGAAGGAAGAGCCACAGGATCTCACCTCCCCAGGGCTGGGGAAGGTGAGACCTCTGGTCCCATTACCTTTAGAGCTGTGGAGACCATCTCGGTGAGGTTGGGGCTTGGTGTGCACAGCTCATGGAAGGCTTTCATTTTGCACATCTGGACTAGGACCCTGCAAAGCAAGAACCTTGAGCAAAACTCAGCATCAGTCCATAAGCAACAACTACCTCTCCTCATTAGAGAACCTTCCCAAACAGCCCTTCTCCTCCCAGCAACACACCCCACAGGGAGCCCAGGACAAGGGATAGGACAGGACAAGCATCACAGCATCCTAGAAGGCAGCAGAATGGGCTCACACAGGTTTTTCCTCAAGCTTACAGGCTTGTCCATCCTGGTGGCCAAACCTTACAACCCTACACCAACTGGTACCAGTGCTTGACTCACCGGAGCAGGGACTGGAGCCTCTCCGTGGACCTCGAGACAGAGAGGGGGAAAATGATGCGGTACCTCCGGATGAGGGAGACCCCGTAAGTCAGCAAGGACTGGAAGGACTCAGCCAGCTCTGCTTTCTGGGCAGAAGGAAGGAAACATGCCTTGTCCTCCTCAGCAGCATTCAGAGATAGCAGCATGACCACAGCATCGTCACAGAGGGAGCTGGTGGCTCCTGATCCTTTCTAGTCTGCTCCAGGGACAGGAAAACCCCCTGGCAACTCCAGGAAGTTCTCCCTGGAGGGACTGAGCTGAGCTTTGTGCTTAAACCTTATTGTTATACATGAAAAATTTGGAGTCTCAGCTCAGGTTGCTGGGATGTTCTGGAAAAATTGGTGGGGAAAAGTAGGAATTGGGTCATATTTACATTTTGTGGGAGGTTTTGATTGACTTGATGGCAGCAATGAAGGAGGGGGATGTTGGCACAAAGGGTAAGCCCTTCTTTGCAGAGAGGGAACAGCCTCTGGGACAAAGGGGTTTCCTGACCCATGGATTGTCCTGGTCCCCATGGCTGGATCTCCTCATAAATGCCCTTCAGTCACCCCAGCACCCCTGTACCCCACAAGCCCCTGCACTTCCTGGGAGGGAAACAGCCCCAGGAACTGGGATGAGAGGCTTGGGATTCAGTGCATGGAACATGTTTCCTCAGTCTCTGCCCCCTGTATGGTGCTGGAGCCCCCACACCTGCTCTGGCCTCAGGCGCTCCTGCACCCACTGGTACTCGATGCTGGTGATCTGGTGGAGCAGGCAGTTGCTGTTGAACTCAAGGCTCTGGTAGAGTTTGCTGTAGGCCAGCCACTGCCTAGGGAGGAGGAAGAGGCTGGGCTGAGCCCCCAGGGGTTGCAGGGCACCTAGGAGTTGGGATGGAGCTCCCCCACCCATGGCTACATCTGGGATTGCAGGGGCAGGACCCAGGTATCTTGGGTATCGGGGCAGGGGACAATGCCAGCCATGCTGAGTTCATGGCAGAGACAAGCTGTGTTCAGACATCCCCAGGAAAGGCACCGGGGCCAGTGACACCCTGTGATGGTGCATCATGGCTCCTCGGGCATGGGGTACTCACGCCATGACCTGGTGGAAGTCAGAGAGATCTTTCTGTGTGGCGTGCAGGTACAGCACAGTGCTGGCATGCCTGCTCAGCTCCCCATCCCAGGAGATGCTACCAGCCTGCAAGGATGCAAAAGGAGAGTGATGTCTCCTGGAACAAGATGGGCTGAGTGAGGAGGGAGACAGGCACCAGGGTGTGGTGTGTTTACAGGACCATGGGAAGAATGGGTGCCTTGTCAGGCACAGACAGGTGTCATCATGATCCTCCTCCTCATCCTGCTGCAGCAACTCCTGGAGAGCTGCTGCTCCCCACTGGTACCTGGTGCTGAAGGATCTCATAGGACACCAGCTGCTGCAGGAGGTGGCGATGGACAGTGTAACTTGGCTGTGTGCGGCTGCTCGTGGTGGCCCTCTGAAAAGAGACAAGGCATAGAAACAATACCCATCATTTCCCTGAACACACAGGGGCACAGTGACACAGTGCGGACATGGGAACCCAAAACTCATGGGGCCAGAAAGCCCAGTTTGAAGCCCCATTTGAGACCAAGATAAGGGGAGAAGGTGCACCAGGAGCAAGGTCCATATGCTGGCATGGTGTTCAGGGAAGAGTTGAGCTGGTTTCCAGCACATGCAAATCCTGGTGCTGTTGCCTCTGGTCCTGGCACAGGGATTTGAGTCCCAAGAAGGGGCAGGCAGCTGCCCTGTCCTGCCAAGGCAATAGAAAGAGCCCCCCATTCCCCATGTCCTCCTACCTTCTTGTGAGTCAGCAGGAACTGCAGGTGACACTGTCCCCGGTTGGGGTATGTCTCTGTCCGTGGCTCCAGCTGGTACCACTGGTCATCCCAGCAGCGCAGGTCCTGCACACACAGAGACAAGGGTGAAGCCTCAGTCAGTCTTCCTGGGAAAAGGATCCCAGTCAGGGACCAGGTCCCACTGTGTTAATGAGGAAGGAAGATGCTCTGTTGGGTAACCCTAGTATTGGATTAAAAATATAAGATGTAAGCTGTATCATCACTGTGTTGGAGTGGCCAGGGTACCTGCCACCAAACTGAGGTCCCTGGCAACTGTTTGCAGCTCTGAGCTGGGATTCTAGGTGAGTTTGGTGCTACTGTGGGGCTGGGATCCTGCCTGGACCCTGTGGTTTGACTGGCACCTGGGGAGTCAAACCTCTGAGTCAAACTCAGAGGCTGCTCTGTGGTGCTCACCTTCAGGCGTAGGACCACATTCCCCAGGAAATCATCCTGCCCTTTGTCTTTGCGGGCATCTTTAAAGATCCTGAAAAGCATGAACGAAGGAGGGGGTGAAACAGGTTCCTAAAGCCATGACCCAGCCATGATCAGGGTGAAGAAAGGTGATGCAGACCTGCTGCCTTCCCTCTCTCCCTCCTTCCAAAGGTAACTTTAAAAATCCATCAGGCAAATAAGCATTTCCCAACCCCGCTTTCCTCAGCAGCTCTTAGGGCCACACCAGCACCAACCGTTTGAGACCATGCAGATCCGTCAGCTCCCCCAGCTTGTGACGCACCGACTCCACCGTGTCCGAGTCCCTGCCAGGGTGGGCAGAGAAACCCACCGTGGGGAAAAGGAGGAAAGTCAGTTGATGGCAAAACATCTGCAGTGATGGCAGAGAAGGGAAGGTGCTCGTGGAGGGGGAAATGTGTCAGGACTGGGGCCACCTCCAAAACCAGTTGTCCAGAAAAAATCTGCAAGCATTGGGCTTCTTTCCATAAATAAACTGAAGGCTCAGGATCAAAGCCAGCCTGGGCTCTCTCTGCTCATGTTGTTCACAATCCTGCACTGTGCACTACTCCAGCAGAAAGTGGTAGAGAAAGGGGACCCCAGTCTGTTTCTAAGTCTTTTTAAATGATGCAGGTTGAAGGGCTATACCAGAGGCAGGACCCCACTTGAGGCTGGGGTTCAGGGTAAATGGCCGGGGGGTGTTGCTGCTCACCACATGTCCAGGTGGAAGCTGGCTGTCTCCATGTCTTCAAACTCCCTGCAAGGAAGCAGTGGGATGCTGTTACTCAAGCAGCATCCAAGGGATTGGCAGCAAGCAGGCAGGACAGCTGGGGATTATAGGCAGGTGGCTTCTCCCTGGGTGAGACCCCAAACCATCCCACACAACCTGGGGGAAGTTGTGGGAGAGTTCCCAAGGGAAGGACCTTTGTTTTTCACCTCCCTGGTCCTGCTGCATGGGTCAGACCAGAATTCTGACAAGCCTCAATGGGTCTCACCCCAGCACAGCCCCAGCTCCTGGTTGGGGTGAGTGGTGAACCCCCCACATCCACTCCCAAAAGCCCTGATCACCCCTTCTAGTCCCCAAGTGAGCAATGCCAAGGGTTGTCAGATTACAGGATAAACGTCTCATCCCACACTGGGTTGAGGGTCTGGCTTATGATTTGTGTGCGATGGATCTGGTCTTCAGGGATGAGGTCTTTGACCACAGCCTTCATCCGCTTCTTGTGGTCAGGGTGGGCCAGTTCCTGGCTCTTGGTGTCGATGCCCAGCAGGCAGTATGGGTCGCTGAACCCTGTGAGGGCAGAGCCATACAAGTCCCAACTGGGAGCAGCAGAGTTCCCTTTTCTGTTGGGATACCCACCCGTCTCCACTTACCACTGACATCTTTACCCAAAATCCCCTTGGCTTCTTTCACAGTTGCCTTCAGGCAGAGAATTGGACTCTGGAAGAATGAAAACAATAATTATTAATGTGAGGGGGTCACCAGCTCTGTGTGGGATGATGGTGCTCAAGCAGGACTACACCATTGGCTCAGGCCAGCAAACAGCTCCTGGGCAACTCCTCCAGCACAGCCCAAGGCACCCTGTACCCCAAAGTCTAATCACAGGCGACAGACACTGGAGCCCCAAAGCACTACCCCAAAATGGGGACCTTCTCTGGGCCACAGCATACTGTGGGGAGACATTGTCTCTCTGCATACCTCCAGTTCCTTGACCTGCTGCATGATGATGCTGTGCTCCTCTGCATCCATGTCGAAAGCCTGTGTAGATATTTGGGCTGTAATGGCTGCTGCCCTGTCCACAGAGGCTGGAGAGCAGCCAGGGGCTTTGCTTCGCTCCCCAGGGAGCAAACTGCAACTCAAGGGGAGAGGAGAGGAACAAAGAGCCCAGCAGAAGGGCCAGGGACCATCTGAAAGCTTTTCAAGAAGAGCTTTCTTCCCACCATTCCAAGACAAAGATAAATATTTCTCCCTGAGGCTGCTGTTTCCCAGGACAAGATGTCCCAGCCCCATTGCTGCTACAGATTTTAAGATGCTTGTTAAAACTCCTTCTGAGTGACTCTCACCAACCCCTTTTGCTGGGAGGATGGATGAGTCAGGAGACAGGTTTTGGGGACCCCACTAGGGAGGTGGGGACCCACCTTTTGCACATAGGCATAGAGCTCCTGGGAGTCTGCAACATGGTGGTGCTCAGGCTTGCCCAGGCGGTGCTGGATAGTGTAAAGGACCTCTTCATAGAGCAGGGTCAGCTGTGGAGGGGAGCACCAACATCTCACACGAGACCAGGCCAGCAGGGACTCATCCCCCTGGATGAGTGTCCCCCCTCCAACTCCCCAACCTCCCTGATGGTCCCTGCCACTGCCCTCCCGGCATCCAGCCCTGCCCAGCCACCACTGGCTGTCCCTGGGGAGAATCTTCAGCAGCTGAGACATTCCCAAGGCCAGCAGTGCTGCCACCCCTTCCAGTGCCACCATGGGAGACTGTGCAGGGACCACACTCCTACCTCTCTCTTGGAGAACCGGTGGGAGAGATCCATCTACAGAGAGAGGAGAAGCAGAGGTTTCCATCAGGTCTCATGGTAGAGGGTGGTTTTAGGTGGAAATCACAGCAGGGCAGGGCAGGATGAGGTGGCACCACCCACAGTCCCTTGGGGCAGGAGGCCCCAAAGGATGCTGTGACACCCTGTAGATGCCCTGTGGGACAAGGAACCACTTCTTCCATCACCCACTGGTGGGACAGACAGCATGTGGGCTTCAATCCCATGCCCTGTTGGTTGATGAGGGGGCAGTGAGGATGTAAACAGCACTTTGGGATGACCCAAAGGAGGCTTTAAAAACCAGCCACCCACCTCTCACCCCACAGAGCCACCCACTTGCCCAGCCAGGGCCAGCAGGATCAAGTTAGAGAGGAAAACAGCCAAGGGAGAGGGCAAGTGGCCAAAGCACAGTGAGGCTGGGCATGGCAGTGGTGGGTAAGGAGATGCCAAAAAGCCATCAGGATTCACAACTGGAGTCCCCTTGCCAGAAAGAAAAATGAGCACTGCTGCAATAGTGCATTGCTCCTTATTGAGATCAAGGTCCATTCACCACTTGAAGGATGACCAGCAATTGTGCTTATTTTCCAAAAGGCAATTAAATTAAAAAGGTGTCATGCAATGAGGCACAGCCTGGCTCCAGTGGTGTTCAGATCAAGGGCTGTTCAAGGAGTCCTGCTGCCCCTATAGCCCCAACCATCCCCCTACCTCAAATGTCCCCTCTCACTCTTCCCAGCTCCACATGGAGCTTTGGGATATCAAACCACCTCTGCCCAAACCACCTTTTTCCTTGGCAAATACCAGCTTTCAACCCATCCTCAACTGCTGTTCCCTTCCCAGCACTGAGGCTGAGTTTGTCCTGCAGCTGCTTCCCTAACCATGGTCTGGATTTGGCCACCACTGCACCTAAGCAATTTGTTCTGCTGTGGCTGGGTGATGGTGACTCATCTGCAAGATGAGTGACTCAGCTGGAGGGAAGGGGACTGGTCCCCCTGTGCCATCCATTATGGTTCCTTGTGCTGAAGCCTCCAGAGTGTGAGGGGGTGATAAAAAAAAACCTAACCAACCAACCAAACAACCTGAAATAATTGAAACTATTTTGTCCCTTTCTGTGCTGAGGGGCATATGCTAAGTATCACCCCAACACCTCATCATCCAGGGTGGGCAGGGAGAGATGAACAGACTAGCCTCACCTGTGGGTCTGCCCAGGACCTGAGATGACCTTAAGATCCCCCAATAGAAAAAAGAAAAAAACCCACAAACAACCCTGAGCTGGAACATTAACATTTGCTTATGGCAAATCTAGGGCTGGCATAATCCCCTGGCCATCTGGACTAAATTCAACTCTTCCACCCTTGTGCTTGCCCATATGTGCACGGGACTGGTTAAGCTAAAGCTGAGCTGAGCCACCAGGATGTGTTTACTGCTGCTAATCCCCATGTCAAGAGCCCGGCTCAAATCCAGGAGCAGTGCTTAAATGCAGGTCTGTATATGACCACCAGCATCCCCCCCCCCCCCCCCCCCCCCCCCCCCCCGCCCC
>JAOEGS010011465.1:8759-21548 GCA_025447755.1 Corythornis vintsioides | reverse complement strand
AAATAAACTGTGGATGGCCTTGAAGTCTGGAAAGAAAGAAGTTGGTGACTTCAACCTATTGAGAGGAGACAAGTGAACAAGGTTTCTTTATCTGGGGTACTTTGCAGTGCAGTGTAGGTTGGGCTGGTGAGGACATGAGGGAAGGGCAGGTGGGGCTGGGCTGCTGGATCTCTGTTCTTTCCCTCTGCACTTTGCTTGTAGCTGGAGCCTGCTGAGGGGGTTTCGTGAAGACTCCTGTGCTGCCCAGTTCTGTATCTCTCAATGAAGGGGGAGCTTCAATTTCTGCTGTGCTCCGGCTGCAGCTTTCACAGACACTAAATTCTGCTGATAATCTGAGCTGGGGATGATGGCTGGGCATTAACCACTGCAGAGGTTTATCTGGCTGCTGGGATGGTACCTTAAGCCCATATCTCCTACTTCTCAGAAAACTGATAAAGTAGCAAATAGATGAGGTGTGAAGGTGGTTCTGAGAAAGTCAATAAATAGCCAGAAGCTAAAATTTAATAAGTGCTTGGACATATCTGGCTCAAATAGTTGTATTTTTTTTTAACTCTTTTAAAAAGTGATAGATGGAACCTAAATCCATATTCCCCGTGGCATTTAGGTATCAGGAAAAATAAGTCTGTGGCTTTAGGTATCAGGAGAAATAAATGGAAGCAAGGCATTTGAAATCAATAAATTGCTTCTAGGTGCAGCTTTATGCAGACAGAATTTAAAGAAAAAACACTGTGAAACAGAAACAAGAATAAAACTTGGTTTAATTTGCAGGCTACAGCAAAGCCCTAATCCTGGCTCTTGTGGAAATGAATGGTGAGGGAGTTATGGAGCAGAAGCAGCTCAGTGCCATGGGCTGGCTGGTGTGGAATAGGTGTTCTGAAACAGAAAGGTGTGGAATAAAGCTGCTCTCCAGATGAATGTGATGCATTTATGGTCTAATTTAAGGAATTTAATTAGTGAAGATCTGGTTTGTATTACCTCTGAAAGGAAGCGAAGATTCTTCCTTTCTTGCTTGGGGATTCTGCTGCAGTTGAGAACCCTCTGCATTGCTTTGGGCTTCCCTTTGGGGGGCTGACAGTGGTGCGGGGGATGGAAGTGAGAGGCCTCCCCAAGCAGGGAATTCAGAGGTGCCACTGTATTCATAAAGGCCTTTAGTTTCTGTGCCCAGCAGGTGTTAGCTGGGTCCACCAGAGGACTAAAACAACCCTCAGCTGGTATTTTCTTCTGCCTCCCCCAGCCACAGTGAGAGAGAGCCCTGAACAGTTCATTAGCTATCAGATAGAAGCATTCGTTTGTGAGCCTTGTCTAAGAGTTACACCTAAGGCAGGGGAAGATGATCTTCCTGGGGCAGGTTCCAGTCAGTCTTTCTTGATCCAGAAATATAGATTACTGTTTACAGCAAATTCCCAGGGAATCATGACGTGTACAGAAAAATAAATAAAATTTGATTTTTTTCATTCACCTTTGGCTTTGGTGTCATGAAATTAGCTGCTTATGCTCAAATACAGTGGTTTTTTTTAGTATTAAAAAGGTCCCTTCCAACCCCTAACATTCAGTGATTCTGTGACACCTGGTCAGGGTACAGAAAGTGAGAGCACTCGGCTGTGTTTATCAGTGAGAAGGGTTGGCAGGCCTGGGTGGACGGTGAATAAGGGTGGTGAGGGTACATCAGTGAGCATCTGCAGTGTTTTGAAGCTGTGGCTGCATGGTGTTGTGCCAAGGCTTTCGGTGCTGCTGGTGACCAAGGGGGAAGCAGCCGGGCTGTTTGCCTGGGGAGCTCCCCTGCCTTGGAGCACAGCAAGCACTGCACTCTCCTATTTCTGGAACAGCCAGTCAGTCTTAAGGCTCAGAGGAGGAGGAGTTTTCTGGAATTTCTCCACATTCTGTCAACAAAACAGATCCCACCCCCGTTGGTCACCGGGCGGAGCCGTTGGCGGAGCGGTTGGAGGCAGTTGTGTGCCGGGGTAACCTGGCCAGGCAGCTCCACCGTGGTGCCAGCCCGCTGGGGCTTTTCCTGGCAGCCTGATAATCGCTCGTTGGTGCTCTGAGTGGGGAAATTAGTTATGCTGGTCATTAGATCCTCACCTCAGTGAGAGGAGCAGTTGACTCTTGGAATGCCTGGGAAGAAGCCTGTGCTGGAGGGCAGGGTGCAGTGCCCACCACAGAGCACCGTGCTGTGGCACCTGCATCTGCTGCTGCCCAGGAGAGCTTGGTGCCTTACAGTCCCCTGGTGCTGTGCTGCCCAGCCCCTGCCAGGCTCAGCCTTTGTGCCAGCACACCTCTTAGCTGACAATGATGCTTCTCCTCTCTTGTTTGAAGGTCTTGTGGTGTTGGAGGAACAGTTCTGTGATCCACAGGGCACTGGTTTAATTTGAAGGACTGAGATAAAGTTCAGGCTGCCCTTTCCACCTTTGGCACGTAGCAACATGTACAGAGACATCTTTGACTGCTGGGTAGCAGCAGAGCACAAAGGGAGCCCAGAAGCTCATGTTGTGTTGTAAGAAGCTTCATTTGGAACATGGTGATGGATTTATACTTGTAAAGGGTGTATCTTGCCTTTAAGGTGTCTATCTGGGAGCTGTTTGACAGGGCAAGTGGAGCTGTGGAATAAAATCCAGCCCAAATTCAAACGTTTACAGCACACAACACTGTGTGCGTTTGAAGATGGACACAACTATGTTGTGCTCTGATAACTAAAACAAGGAGCAGGTAAGATGTGGAAATGACCAGTCCCTTTCTTGGTGGGAGAAGTGTGTTCAGAGGCTGCAGACCTGGTAGGCTGAGGAAAGTTAAAATTCAAATGAGGAAAAAATAGAAAGGAAATTATTGACATGCCCTGTGGGTACTATGATTTTAGAACGTGGTGACCTTCAGAAAGAAACATTTCTAGGTTTAGCCTTTTCACACCTAAATCTTTTTCTAACCTCAGATATCTTTAGATGCCTGAATGCATGGAGAATTCATAGAGAAGATTAATAAAATAGCTGCGTAACAGTCAATTTCTGCTGTTTGTACTGGATAAACAGGCAGAAAAACCAGCTGGAGGTTGCAGAAAGAGTTGAAATTAAAGTTATAAACTAATGGGACTCCTGACTTTGTCACAAGGTAAATCTTGGAAGGTTATTTAATTCTCCCGTTCCTGGCTCTGAGCAGCTTAGGTGGTGCTGAGGGTGGATGGGCTGAAACCTTCCTGGTGTGTGGGTGCTGCATGCAGACCTGGGCTGCTCCAAGCAGGAGTGCAGCTGGAGGAATCTCTGAGCCTTAGCTAAGTGCAGAAAGGTGGATTACTCCAGGGGTCCCATGGAGCCAGACTGCAGCCTGTGTCTAGAGCAGAGATGGAAGGTAAGTACAGAATGGATTACTCCAAAATCTCCATGGGAATAAGACCACACATTAGAAGGGAATGTCAAGTTGATCATAGTTGATGCTTTGAAGGAAAATTTTCTCTTCCATGTGCCATTTCTTCTGTGCTGTGTCCTGTGTTCAGTACACCTCTGCAAGGCCTGAAGGATTCTGTTAATAATGATCATTTTGTCTACACTAATTATAAACCTGTTGATGCTAGTTCAGGTGTTGGGCTCTTGTTATTTTAAGTTCTAGTTAAAAGTGATCTTCTGAATAACCTCAGAGTTGCCCATAGTTCTAGTGATAGCAGCAGACTCCTTCAGCTGCCCGCTTCATGCTGGCCTTGGCCAACTCCAGCCACTTAATTGTGAGGGAGCTCCTTGTTTGGAGGGGATGGTAGGATGTGGCTCCTGGTAATGGATGGATGGATGGATGGAGTGAGACACCAACTGGTAGTTTGTTCTAGAAGCTGGACCTGAAAGCATCTATGAGTGAACAAAACAGAGTTACTTGTCTGTGATCCTGAAAGGAAGAGGCAGAGACTCAGCAGGTTGCATTGTCAATCCAATAAACAGGGTATTATTGGGTGGTTGAACTAAATAGATCTGAAGTGTTCCAACCTTCTCAGTTACTACTCACGTGGAGTGTTCAGTGCACAGTCTCTGTGCTCTTCTGTTCTGCTGCTGGATGCAGAGAAATGGCCTTTGGTAGCAGACCCAGCATCCTCGTCTGGCTTCACTAAAGCTGCCCGTCCAGCAGGAACTGCTGCTGAAATTCCACCCCTGGAGAAGGAATTGAATAAAATCCTCCTTTTCCAACAACCAGGAGAAGACAACAGAGCTTGCCTGGGCAGTGAGCTCAGTCATGGAAGTGTTAACAAAAGATAAAAATAGCAGCTTTGCATATTTGCAGTTGAAATCAGAGCAAGGGACATGATGGGAGGATTACTTTTTTAATGAAGACCTGTCTGCATTACCTGCCTTGAGCAGCCTGTCTGTCCTTGTGGGGCTGTAAATAACACCCCTGCAGGGTGAAGCACGTTGCTGTATTTTCATTAATTGTGGATGGAGTCATTTGTTATGACTGAAGTGTCTCAAATTCAGTGGGAAAACAGAAATCATGTTGCAATTAGGCTGACCCTGTTCTATTTTACATTGAGTAGTGCTGATAAGAGGTGAGGGGGATTGTTTTCTCAAGAGTTAGTACTTCCACCATTTGCTTGTGTCAGTGGCCAGTGCTTGGTGGATCTGCAGAGCTGGGGACTCAAGGTGGCTCTGAGATTTCAAGCAGATGCCACCTGGAAGTTCTGAACAACTTGTGGCTTTGATCTGTACTGTTGTTGAGGGAGCAGAGAGAAGCAAAGTGCTTGTTGGGAATCTTCTATAAGACATACTGTATCAAAGTTGTTGGTTAGCTATATCTGTAGTACTGAGGACTAGCAAGTGCTAATGAAGTATTTTATGTGCCAAGGAAAGGTCTGGAAAGGAAAAAAAAAAAAAAAAAAGCTTTAATTTGCTCTTCACAACCTTTTCTTCTGCCAGGCAAAGCCTTTGGCCTAGAAACAAATAACCAAACAACATCCCCAGGCAAGATGGACCTTCCTGTGTGCTGGTGACTTGCAGTGGTTTTGGACTAATATTTATGAGAGTTTCTTTCCTCATAGTTGCTGAGATCCCTCAGTGCCCAGTGGCCCAAGAACTTGTTAATTTAACCAGCACCCGGTGTCAGTAACCCAGGGCATAGGGAGGGTTTCTGTGACACAGGGATGTTGAAAGACAGAAGTTTGGTAAGTTGTTCCAGGCAGGATGCTGGCTGCTTTGGGAGCTCTGTGAGGTGGCCTGTGCTTTGGTTTGTGTCTTTGGGGGAAGATGATTCACGTGGAGGCCAGTGATGAGCACATGCTCCAGATACACAGCTTGGGGTTATTGGCTCCAGAGCATAAAATACCAAGCAGGGGATTGAGGGAAGGGAGAATGCACAAGACAGAGTGCCAGTGGGCAGCTCCATGAGTGGGAACAGAGGCAGAGCACAGCAGGTGAAAGCAGAGGAGTAGGAGGTAGAGCTTTTGCAGGAGTTAGAAGGAAAATTGGAAAGGGTGAGAAGGTTCAGCTCAGGGATGGGATAAGGAGAGGTGGAAGAAAAGGACACGGGAGAGCCTTTGTGATGATAAAGGTATTTCAGACTGAAGTGACCCAGGTGGAGGTGCAGGGTTGAAGGGATGTTGTACAGAGTCCTGCTCTTAGAGCAAGCAGTGCTGAGCAGGTCTGGCCATGGCTCCAGAGCAGAGTGCTGGAGGGAGCCAAGGAGGGCTCTGCTTTCAGGGCTTCCCTATCTGGGATTCTTCTTGCTCTGTTTAGATTGATTTGGGTTTTTTTCAAGATGAAGTGGTTTGGGGGGATCAGAAGACAAAAGTTTTGGAAGAATTGGAAGAAAAAAAGACAAGTTAGAATACCAGGGCAAAACCCAGTTAATTGTTTAATTTTCCATTGATTACAGTTGTCTTTAGAAGTTCTGCTGATCTAAGATTTGTAAAATGATAACAAACCCCAAAATGCTCCTTAGAAGATAATTGTAAATCGTGTTCTCCTCTGTAGGTATATTGATGTTTGAGACTCTGGCCATTTCATCCTCCTAGTGTTGCATAATGCAGCCAATTCATGTTTTCCACAGCTTCCCAATTAAGTGAAGTGTTCAGAAGTTTCCATGACCTTTAGGTTTCTTTGTACTCTTCTGTTGTTTTGCAGATAGACTTTGTGGTTTACTTCCAGTGTAGCCTTTCTTTTATGGGAAAGATGTCACAATGCAAAAAGGCCAGGGTTTTGAGTTGTGCTTTGGAGCATTGAATACAAGGCTTATTTGACATAACTGTTTGGGTTTTTTTCTCTAAAAATATCTGAAGGTACCTGGAACTGTTTAAGTAGCTCATAAAAAAAAAAGCTTCTAGCAGGATCTAGAATAGGGCACGTCCATCTCCCATTCACCACTGTCACTGATGCTCCCTGGGCTTCTGGTTCTTGTTCCAGTTCTGCCTGTCACAGTGTGAAGCTGGCTGGGAAACCTGTGAGGCTGTGAGTGTTCCCACACAGAGGCCTCTCTTCTCACTGGAACTTTGGAGACTCCTCCAGAGCATTCTTGTCTTATGGAGGATGATGGGCACCAAACCACTGAAGGAACCAATCTCAGCTGGGCTGAACCCTGAGAGGGTGGGGGCTCCAGTAGAGAAGCTGGCAGGTGCAGACCTGCCAGGGGAGGGTGCTCAGGCTGCCCCTGCAGGCACAGCTCTGCATTCAAAGGCTGTTTACCATCCACACCTAACATCTCCCAGCTGTCCTCCTGAAGCATCAACAGAAACCTCAGGCCTGCCGGCCCCTGCAGACGTGTGTAGAAGCCTGAGCTGGTTTGTCAGAGCTGCTTTACTCTTCCCTGGGCATGCACTGAACTCCAGTAACCAGCTCCTCCAATCCCCATGCCCTGTTCTTTATTCCCTTACCCCTGGTGTTGCTTAATATTTAGTAATTATGAAGCCTCAAGGTCTTGCTTGTACAGGCCAGCTCGGGGCTGGTATTTGGTCCCAGTTTGTTCCAGCAGGTCTGTCAAGGCTGTGCATTTAATTGAAGTGCATCAGAAGTTCTGAAAACAAAACAGGACCAGTTGCTGCTGTGGTGTTGTAAACATGCTGTATTGCCCTGTAACCTGATACAAAAATTGCTAAATAAATTATTTTTTAACTGAAGTTTGCTTGAGAAAACCCAGTAGATGGTGGTGAATCTACAACAGTGCATGTAATTCTCACATAGGAACAGTGCAGTAAAGAACTTAGAAATTTCAGCTCACAGTTTGCAGAGTTGAATCAACTCTTCTTAATACCTGTAGCTCATAAATGTGTGTGTGTATGCACATAATCCATCCTTCTATGGTCACAGATCCATATGGAAGTTAAAGATTTATAAATACAGAAATAGAATGAAATATTACTATACTGTTACTGTGAAGAGTGGCCAAGCTTCTGTTACACTGCTGGTTTTTCCCCAATGACTTTTTAGATACATACATTAGACTCCTTTTCCCTGAAGTGTCCAGAAGATTCCATTCTGCAGGAGCCTTTATTCTGTACCCTCTGTTCTGCAGAGGTGAAACCCTTGGAGAAATGAAGTGTGAAGGTACCTGGGAGACTTTTTTCCATGTGCAAAATCCCTGCAAGTGCTGCAGCTGGTGTCCCTCATGCTCCACAGTGTATGAACAGTCTGGAGCCCCAGCTGCTGTGAGAGGGGGTTCCTGCTGGGTCAGCTCTGTGTCTCTCCCTTCACACTGGTGACTGTGGTGGGAGGGACTGGCCAAGGCCAGCTGGGCACTGAGGGCTGTCTGAGCAGAGACATTGCTGAGCATGCCATGCTGGTCTCACAGCTCTTCCCAGCCTGCTGCTCACCTCCACCCTGGGGGTATGTTATGGGTGTGCAGCTGAATTTATACACATTTTGTGCTGAAAAGAATCAGAAATACCAGGTTTTGTCAGTGTTACTGTAAAATGGGTTTAAAAATGTGTTTCTTTTCAGACTTGGTAAATTTACCCAGGCCAAGAGCTCAGCCTTGTCCTGCCTTTGACTCTGTACCTTTCTTTGCTTTTCTGTACATCACTCCTAATTATTTTTTTTTGTACCCTATAATTATCTTTCTAGCAGTAATAGTATGTTCATTAGTCTGAAAACACTGTTTTTGTGCAGCCTGGGTTGGAGGAGGGTTTCTCTGGCTCATTCAGTTTTTCTTTTGACTTCTATATAGATTAAAATTGAACTTGGTTCTTTCTTCCAACCTGTCAAGGCAGGATCAGATCTTGGTGCATTTGCTTTAAAACAGCCAAGGGTCTGAATGTTATTTGTTGATGACACTCCTGTAGCCTTTCTCCTCTCATAGAAGAGGTCAGCATTTGATTCAAGTTAATCTCTATCAGCAAAGATATAAACCTTCTGTATGTTTCCTCTTTTTTAGCATAAAAATGTCCTTTGGTTGCTGTTTTGTTCCTATTTTCATTTTACCTGCTCCGTAGGATAAGGGACTGTAGTTAATTGTAAAGGATTGCTTCTTTGGGGAAAATGGCAGAGACAGGAGGGAAGATTTTTCACTTCTGTCATGTAGTTGTAAGTCTGTGTATGGGGAAAAAATTATTCATGACTATGTGGCCATATTCATAAATGTAAATGTAAACATGCTTAAATCTTTGCAAGCTCTCTTCTGCTTTAGCAGGTTGTCAATTCAAATAAGGCATCCTAAAAGTGATGATTGAGGTCTATTCATTGTTTGCTGGCTTGTTTCATTTAAAGGTACCTCAGTCAATGCTTCAGTATCCCTGTGTACTGAACAGAGCACGAGTGACTCAAACTCTTCTCCAGGCTGACACCAGCTGGGTGCTGGAGCACTGGGATATTTGAGATGGTTTATCTTGGTTCACAGAATCACAGAATGTTAGACCTAGAAAGATCATCTAGGCCAACCCCCTGCCAGAGCAGGGTCACCTAGACCAAGTCACCCAGGAACAGATCCAGGTGGGTTTGGAATGTCTCCAGAGATGGAGACTCCACAACCTTCCTGGGCAGCCCCTTCCAGAGCTCTGTCACCCTCACTCTGAAAAAGATTTTCCTTGTGTTTACCCTAAACCTTGTGCTCCAAGTTCTCTTACTTGAAAGAAGAAGTTCAAGCTTCCCAAGACCTATGCTAATAGTTCTGTAGGTTGTGTTTTATGGGATATAATTTCTGTATGTGTGGAATTCCACAAGTGGTTCTGGGATTCAGGTCTGTCCATGCATTGAGTCAATAGGTTGTGAACAGAAGTTTGGTTCTTGAAGAAATTCACTGCTGCTGTAGTGGAGGCAGATACATCTTTGGTCTGAAAATGGAGCTGTAATTACAGCAGCACTCAGGATCTGATCTGAGCTAGAAATAGGCATGGGCCTTTCCAAAGCAGCTGCATTGATTTCTCTGTAATAAAGATCCATGGTTTATAAACTGATTTGTCCCTTTTGTGGTTCTAATCAAAGCAGAGCTGAGGCAGGGATTTTGTGTGCTTAGTGAAACCTGGTTTTGTTAGCCTCTTAAAGAAAGGGCCTTTATGCATTTTGGTGATGGTTTTGCCTTTGTCTAGACCAGATCTTTCTGGGATTGTCCATTTTGGGGACTAGTTGACCATTTTTCCTAACTTTGTTTTCCTTGATGTGCAATCTGGTGGCATCTCAGCTGGTAAATGGGATAACACTTCATTCTTCCTTTGCTAAAAAGAAAATTACAGTGGAAAAGCTCTTGTGTGGTTTTATTTGTTTCCCTAAAGCACAAAACAACAAACAGAAAACTCCCTCCAAGAAACCAATGGTTTAGAATGTTGAATATGAAGTAAATTTGCAAGTAGTCAACTTATTGATAATGGCTAAGCTTGGTCTCTTTAATATGCTATAAAATAGGAGCTGACAGGTTGAGTAATTCTCAACACAGATTTGTATCATTCTGTCTTTCAGACAACTCTGCTGAAGCAGATTTATGGTTGCTGAACAGTTGTACAGTAAAAAATCCTGCTGAGGACCACTTCAGAAATTCAATCAAGTAAGTTGTTTCCCTAAAAAAGTCACTTAATTATCAGTGAATATTGCATGCTTGAATTTTAAAAGCTTGGTATTTTCAATCTGGAAGTAATCTTGTGGCTTAGAGCAGGAGCTGTGCTGAGTTGGAGTATGACAAGGGTGGATTCTCCAGAATGGAGTTGTAAAGTGCAGTGTTTTCTGTTGGTTTTTACCTGTAAGTTGCAAGTGATACCATGTATTTAGGAGATCTGCTGACCTGTTTCCAAAGGGGCTGCTCTGTGGCTTCCCAAGAGAACACAGGAATAATCTTCTGAAGAGTTGAGTATTTTTTTTTTCAAAAATGTGAGGAGTTAAACTTTTTTTTCTTCTACTCAAATCTTACATAATCAGACCTTTCTAATTAGAAGGGCATCAGGTATATACTGATGTATTTTATATATATTATTTTCTATAATTATATAATATACTGATGTATTATAATACATAAAGTATTTCAGTACACACAGAACTGTTTAGCCTTGTGAATAATGTGGTTTATTTCTCTAACATTTCAGTGATTTTGGAAAATACAGTGTGACTTCTTCCTCTGACTTGTGAACAAGTATAGATGTGATGAGAGTAACTGGGAAATCTGTTCTCTGCTAGTGGCCATTCCCAGTATAAATAAATACTGTGGCATGTTTCTGGTAGATTTTGCCTTCACTAAACAAGTGTGGCCATTTTTACAGTCAGTTGAGCGTGGTGCTCTATGGGTGGACTGTTGCTGAGAACCATTTTGTTAGAACAGTGTAGTTCTTAGTAAGCAGTTGTTGTGCTCAGAAGGTAGAGGAGAGGGAAGCTGGATATCAGGTTCCTACTTGCATGCTGGAGTTCTATCAGCATCCTGAGGCTGTAACTGGAGCAGAAACCAATTGCCTACAGTGGGTGGCATGGAAGAAGCTTCCTCAGCCCCTCTGAGGGCTGCTGTTCCTGACTCCTGGTGTTACACTTGCTTATTTATCTTTCAATTATTATTAAAAAAAAACCCAAAGAAAAAAGGCAGCTCTTCCCAGCACAGTTCCAGTCAGTGTGTTGGCCAATAGCTGATGACAAGCTATTTTCCAGTTGAGTTGTGGCCAATGTTCCATTTCCTAACCCTGTGCCAGGACTGGTGTGAGTCCCTTAACCAGCAGAGCAGTGCTTGGTCAAGAAAGAGGGTGACCAGAAACATTTATTTGAACTTCATGTTTCTGCTGCTGCTGAGACCTGATGTCATCTGTAGCCTGAGTTTATTGCTGCTCTTCCTCACTTCTCCCTATGCCCTTTGTGTCCTGACACCAGGATGCTCCGGTGGTTCTCCATTTCTTCTCCTTGCTGGGAGCTGCTCCTTTCCTGCAGCACAAGTTGTTCCTTCTCTGCTCCTAGCTCCTGGCAGCTCCTAATGCAGGAGGATGGCAACTTCTGTTGGTGTGTCTGACCATGATGCTCATTAAATGCAGGGGAGAATTGTGTGTGGGTGCTCTGTCTCTGGGCTTGGAACTGGAAGAGTAAACATCTCCATCTTGGACAGGGCAGCTGCTGTGTTTGGGAGTACAACTGAGGACAGTCCTAGCTCTGAACAACAGAGCTTCTCCCAAATGCAGCTTAATTTCTACAACGGCAAACCCAGCGTGCAAAGTTTGCAAGATAAAAACAAACACTTTATCCTTTCAAGGTGGCTTGTTGGTGGCTATGGGGATGTTTGTTTCCCTTACATACATGACTTGAAAATGCTGTGATTGACACCAGCAGTGCTGATTGAATAATGGCTGAGAAGCTGACCCCTCACTGAAGGATGTGTAAGAACTCCATAAGCCCTCTAGATTGATCCTTTTCTTGAGCTGATGCTTTAAAAACAAAGCAGAACTCTTCCCAAACTCTGGGACCCTTTGGATTGGGTGGACAGATGTGTATACATCTGGGACAAGCCAGCTGGTCTAATCTTTGAAAGTAGTTTGCTGCTCTGCATTGTCAAGGTGGTTGAAGCTACTGAGCCAAGGTGATGATATGGAGGGGAAAAAAGTCCATTAGTTTAGGAATGGGATTTCAGAGCTTTTCCTGTGTGGATTTTGTTCTCAATTAGTTAATTGTAAAGTAAGATTGAAGGCAGAGGGGGTAAGTAATAAAGAATTCTCAGTATAATTAAGTAGGTGGAGTTAAAATAATAATTGGTATCCTTAAAAAAAAAAATCTTAATTCAGGGAAAAGTAAGAAATTAAGAGTATAAACTAAAACAGGTAATTTCAAGCAAGCTTAGGATGACTGTGCAAAGCAAATAGCTAGAAAAAGAATCCTTTGAACAAGTGCAAAAAGGCAAAAGAAGGAAGAACCTAACACACACCTACTGCATCTTCTCCAGTGCTGCTGGCTGACTTTATCCTGTAGCTCAGTTAATCCCAAGTTAAAGGTGTTTTCTGGAATGGGATGTTCTCCCTTTCACATTATTTCTTTTAGTAGCACCAGAGAAGGCCTTTCTGCAGCCACTGGTCAGAGACAGCAGGATTCCTTTGGAGAATGCATTCCTGCACTGAAGGCAGCAAAATGCTTGGGATGCTTCCCTGGTGGAATTTGCCCTTGCACTCCTCAGCCTGCCTGGGGGTCTGAGCTGGTTCTGCCCTTGGGATGGGCAGAGGGAGGATATTGCTAAACTCTGTCTGGAAACCCTGGGGGGTACTATGTAATAACATTTAATTGGACTTAAACTACTAGCTGATGACATTTAGTGAAGTCTATTTTGCCTTTGCATTTAGAATTAAACAGTACTTGTTAAAGGTAGCCTACAACCTGTATGTAAGTCACACCTCTCTTTGCTGGTGATGTTTCACAGAATCACAGAATGTTAGGGGTTGGAAGGGACCTAGAA